>JAAXYW010003285.1:0-12147 GCA_036851895.1 Orthonychiurus folsomi | reverse complement strand
CTCTTTGGAGCGAAAGCTGAGATGCAGGTCAGGTTTAAAAATATATGTATTGGATAGTACAGATTGCGCTGGTTTATGGAAGTTTAACACAGCACTGAAAACTGGCAAAAATGTGGTCTGCATGTTAACGCTTTCGTATTAAGACGTATTAAAAAAATGCAACAATTATAAGTAACCAAAATTATAACTTTGCTATGGTTGAACTACAGTTGAAAATACTGCGTCCCTACTCGAACCGGTTTACTTTGCAATGCTTTAGTCATTAAAACCAAATTAAAAATCGTCTTCAAAATACAGCGATCTGCCACAAATGAACTTCAAATAGATTCAAATACAGGACAGTTGTATTTAATACTTAAATAAAAATGTAAAGCAAACCCATAATTCATGATGCGAAAACACTAACGGGATTTTCTGAACAATTTGACGCGCAGTAATATTTTTCCATTCTCCCAATCCTCCGGCAATCCTCTCCATTATACAGTTGCTACTCTTCACAACAGTAATTCATTCCACTTTTAGCCGAACCAATGATATTCAATTCCAAAAGCACAAACAAAATTCACTGTGACTGTCATGTAAAACACAAAAACATAAACACGGACCAGGATTTTGAACTCGAACTTTTGTATAAACCCGCGGCTTGGAGCACAGCAGGGGCGGGCTAAAGGCACAGAAATCTTGCCCCACAAAATGAAATTTACTTAAATATGGGCTCGGTATTTGAATATTGAACTGGCCTTTGTTCAAGGGTCCCCCCTGTCGTGTCGAGCACTCAAATTTTCAAACTGAAACGAGTTAAGGTGGCTATCCACCACCCGTATTTTAATTAGTGTCCGTAAAAACGTAAATACTCCCAGGCAAAGAAGACGTAAATTGGTACTCCAAACTTGAGTTTTGGACACTTTTCACATAATCATAAATTATCCCCTGATAGTCCGTCCAAGTCTTGTCCTCTTCCCCTCTACGTCATAATTTAAATCCACATTCCGGGACACTGGAGTTTTATGAGTTGATTTGGTGGGGGCCCTTGGAAGATGGCCACGAAGGGACTCGAAGGGCCATGATATCAGAGGACGGACACGGCAGAGGGAATGAAATTGTAATGTTCCTTCACTGATTAAGATCTACGAATAATACTGAACGGGCCCAAATAAAACCCCGTGAGACTTGGTCTGTCAAAGTAAAACCTGTCTGCCAGCATTGACCACACAGGACATTTGGACGAAAGCACTTTCAACTCCACCAAAATTGACCAAATTGTTTTGACTCCACACAGCTTCTACTCAAGGCACCACCAATCCGTGCCTTGGACACTTTTAATGGGGATCCGTCACCGCAAATGGTTCAGTCAGTTGTATATCCTGACTTCTACCTGATTGGCAAGGCACTTCGAAATGGGTCCAAAATCAATTTGACCGTTTGTTCATTTTAAAATGAAGTCATTGTCCATATTGATATGGCGGCTAGAAATCTTCACCGATCACCAATAACTTAAGCACACCAAACTTCCTCTACGCCATATTTTAAAGGTTTATTATTATGAGACAAATACAACCGATGACTTAATATCCCACTCCACTCTCACACATCCACATTTTTTATGAACAACAAGACAATAAAATATATTTATTTATTATATTTCCCCAGATTAGCTTGTTTCTCCCAAATTCCCTCCACCCCATTCACTGCAGAGCAAGAACGTGAAGTGAATAACTCTGCTCCTCGGAATAGAGATGTCAAAGTGAGGAAGAAGTTGAATGAGTGGAAGTTGGTTTGGGGCTAATGGGTTGGACCATAGCGTACCCACCTCCGAAGAAGAAAGACAGCATTTTGGGTACAGGAGAAGCAGAGGATTTTGAAGCCGTCTTTTCTTCCCCTGCTGGCTGCTGCATGCTGCCTTGGGAGGTTGCCATTGTAAATAAATACTTATATAGGAGAGGAACCAACGAAGAAACATCTCTATTATCTTATGACGAAAAACGGAGCCAGCCACAGCAACCCTTGGGATATACTCACTCAACCTTACTAACTTCTTTTACGTTTGTGGAGGTGGACATCCATCCGTCGACCACACCACAAATTATGGCTTCATTTGATGAAGACATCATCCTTCAGCTGGGCGTGGCGTGTAATACGGGAAATATCTCAATTGAAGAAGTTGAATTACAAACTACTAAATATAGAAAAATGTTTTGAAGCTTCTTCAAGAAACGAGAGAATTGCATGTTCTATGGCATAATACTAACAATTTTTGAAGATTTCAACGTGACCAAAACTAATTCGACCAATAATTTTCTGTAGGATTCTTTGAGGAGACATCGAACAGAACAGCTAACCACATTTCTGAACAGAATTACGTGGGCTACAACAAAGACTCTGTCTTAAATCCACCTCCAGTTGACCGATTCCTCTTACAAAACAAGATCGAGTGCAATAACATAGAAAAAGGGTCTGAAGAAGGAAAGGCTGAGCAATGTTTTGGCTGAAATGCCTTGGAGCCATCCACAGCTTCCTTCCGATCCCAAAGATCCATTCCAATCCTCCGCACCGACCGACTCCCGAGTAATTCCTCTCAGGGGAGGAACGAACATGAAACTGAGGGTCACCTATAACTATAAGAAATTCGACACACATCTTCGAGTACACCAACGCCAAACCGGCATCAGCCCTTAAACTTGCATCCTTACCCCTTCTAATATTATATTGTATAGAAGGTTTTTCGTGCGTACGGATTCCTTACTTTCCCCTGAAGTTTTACACACATATTGGTTGAGGGTATTCTGCAAACTTACATGCTTTCATTTTTTATCATATTTTGCTGATATTTCTGCAGATTCGCGTAATTCTGGAAAGTGCGTTTCATTTTAGCTCTTTTGTGGTGATTTTAAAGTGTGGAATTAAAATTGCTTCAATTCTTCAAAAAAAAGTATTCATAGGTCAATTTTAAAAATATGTTTGACATTTGGTGACATACATTGGCTCAAATTTCGCTGAGATTTCAGAAAGCAGTTCAAACTTCGATGTTGCGGCCATGGGGTAGGACACCAAAAGTTTCTTTAAGATCTGACTGAGATGTTCGGAAGATCCTCTCCTTTTGACTGGAGGGAATTGGGGGCTCGGCTGGGGATGGAAGGTAAGAAGGTAAGGTTTTTGGGGAATGAAGATGTTGCGAGTCAGAGCGTGGCAGGAGGTCTGGGGCGGAGACCACCCAAGAAGACCCAAGAACTCTTAACATTGTCTTCCGAGGACCGGCCCCAGTGTATCCTCCCGTCCCGAAACAACTTTATTCAATCCGTTCCCAACAACAGAGTCATTATTGGCGAAAATATCTTAATTTCATTTCTCTTCATGCTCATATGTACGTACGTACGTACGGGCGGCTGACGGGTTTTTTGTTGGGTGCTTGGGAAAAACATTAAATTTGTTTATAGCCGCAGCCGAGGAATGCATGCATGCCTCGTGTAATAGCAATGTCAATTTGTAATGATGATCATCAGGTAGCACTCGGAATATTTCCCCCCTAATTGCTTCATTCTATTTGATGCGTGTTTGGCGAATTTGTGAAAGGCGGACAGCGGAGCTTGATTGGCAAAAAAATTAAAGACTGGTTTTTATGGATTCTTTGTAAGGCTAAGAGCTGATTTAGTTGGGTACGGCTATTGGTTTATTTAATGACCGTGATTGATTCCTTTTGTGATTTATCCATTTGGATCTGATGATGTTAACCAATGTATCAACATGGATTATGGATCAATGCACGATTTGTAAAAAAAAACTGCAATACATGACCAATGATTAGATTTATGCCATATACTAATTATACCGAAGGTGTTAATAGTCAACTTCTTCAAGAATATGTGTTAGGTTCTGACGCTGGCCGTTGAAGAGATTTTATTTCGGAGATTAAATAAATTCCTAATTCGTAACGGTGTTCACACCTTTCCTTGGCGCCTTCAACTCGACACCCCCTTTCCTCAAGTCCGATTTTGACAATTTAAAATTGATGACTGGATTTGAAGAGATTTTCCCCACTTGCTATTAGTCACAGCGTCTGGGATTCATTGTGGCATCTTCTAATCTTGGATGCAGTTGAACCATACCGATGTGGTATGTCATGTCATGGTATGTGAAGGTTAATACCTTAATTCCAACTCCAGCTCTCCGTCTTGTTGCAATCTGGTATGCATCCCAGTAAAAAAGGTGTGTGGTTTAATACTTTGACCCTAAAATTAAGCCCCTCTTCACTCATGCTTAACATTTTACGATTATGGCTGGAGCCAGGGAAAGGATTTTGGTTTCAGTCAGTCTCAGATTACTTCATTTTGATCCCTCCCTACAAGAATACGCCGACATGGGGATGAGTTTTTAACATACGTGCATCTTCATGTGTGCCTCTTAAATTCTGAAGTTAATGACAACTGTCACGATGGATTTAGAAGACTTTCACCGAATTATCATCACCATTGGTAATCCAGATGGATTGTGGAAATGCGATTAGGACATTGCTCGCAGTGCCGTACCGAGTGTCGTAAAGACTTTCAGGAAATATATTACATCAGAGGTCAGGATTCCGGAACACCTGTGAGACAACTTCAAATCTGAGGATAAAGTAACTGGGTCTCCTTAAAAATCGGAGGAAGGAGGGAATTCCCTCAGGACAAATCCTTGAATTGAAATGTAGGTCCCTACGTACGGATCCGTAGCATCCTTCCCACTTAACTCCAGCTTCAGGAGTTTGTCACGACTCCCATTATACGCCAGTATCCTGTCTTCCTGTCCAAGAAGAAAATATCTTCATTTATTTCAAAACCCGTCTTTGACTTCTTTCTTTTCAAACACTCCAGACTTCGGCCCACTCCCTCTTCCTTTCGATCCGGACTTCCTACGACGATTCCTTAGAAATCTTACTTTTCTCGGGCCCTGACACCCTCAAGAATTTTACCGGGCGGTCGGTTAAAGTAGTGTGCAATGGACCAATCTAGTTCTGAAGCCAAACGTCTAGAATTTCGGGCATTTGTCTACTAGTCGAACTCGAAGTAACTACAGATACAACTTAGTGGCGACCTTTGACCTTATAACAGCCAAAGAATCCTGAGACTGGCTGCACAGATTTTAAAAAGAAATAAGCGAAAGAGAGAGAGAGATGAGAAATAACTCTCTTTCACAATTTTAAAAATGCTGTGGAGTAGTCAATGTCGATAAATGTGCTAAATTTTAACAAAAACATTCAAAACCCGTAAAAGAGTTCGCAACTCAATTGAACAAGAATTTACTCAAAGCACTTCCCACTGTCATAACTGATCCCTTGGTTCTCCCAAATTGTTCGTCCGTCCGCCTGCCCTTAAACATAATGTATGGTCGCCGTCGAGTCCCAAGAATTTGGGATTCCTTACTTTCTAGTCACCAAATCCTCAAAATATTACACCAAAATGTAGCACATTGTTTGAAAGGAGGCATTTGAAGTACCTTGTGTTTTTCTAAATGAATTTGAGAAGGAAGGTTCCCCCTCTGCACTCATCAAAAATCTCCGAAGGCCAGAAGTCAAGAAATGGGGAGGTCCCTTCAGACAGGGCCCAACAATAATTGACAAGGCAAATGCTTCAAGAAATATAAATGAATTCAAAAGAAGACGGAACCGGAGGAGGACGCCTTGTAGTGTAACCTTAACGAAGCTCAACTTCAATGAGTTCGCCGAAGTCTCCCTTGCAATTACTCGCGTGAAAATACTTCAAAATCTAACTTCTTGTGCTCCGTGTCCGTCGTCGTCGGTCCCCCCACTGTGATGAAGGGGGAAATGGAGAAGGTTGGGTCAAATTAAGGGAAAGGCACTAAATCTTACCCTGTGGGCCCAAACTTAGGGTCAACTTGTTTCAAAGCGTGCGGAAAGTGTATGGCCGCGGCCGGTCGGGCAAAAAGACCCGCCCGAGTTGTATTTAAGACAATTACAATAATTTATGATGGGTGGAGGCCCGAGACTTGACCGAAGGAACTCATTCAGGGATGACCGAGGTCGGAAGGATTTCAGTCATAGACTAGGGATGAGAGTTTTTAATTGTTGCTCTAATTAGTAAATTTTTTGCAGGTTATTTTTGAGGGAGTTCATATCAACATTCTTGCCTTTTGTGATAACTCCACGGAGATCCGAAAGATTCCTTAAGTATAAACCCATTACACCAGAACGAGGGAAAACCAACACTGGATTTTGAAAATTAACCGAACTTCCTGTTCCTCTGCAATTAGGCATGCCGCGTCGGCCGTGATTTTAGGGGCGGAAGAGGGTTTTAGCTTTACCTCAGGAATATTTCCCGCAAAAAATTACCGTTACCAGATCATGCCATAGCCGTGTATGCTTACTTACTTGTACTTTGAAGTTTGGAAATTGGTGGCGGCATCCTCAAAGGAATACTTGTAATTTTTTGCAAGTTTGTTTAAGGAGTGCCTATTAACACCTTCCAACAATGAATGTTCCTCATCCGGGCTGTCAGTGGACCGAAACGACCAAGTGTTCAGAGTCGAGGATTGGCATTGGAGTCACCAATCACGTGACTTTACGTGGACACATTGACACAAAGGGAAAGAAAAACTGAAACTGTCCCACGGCAAAGGGCCCGGAATTTCAGTTCCAGTTGCACAATTCCAACAATCAATTCTCCACACCTTCACCTTCCCCTGGTTCCTTTAAGACGGGACGGGGACTTTCAAGGCGGTCATCCTCTTCTGTTGCGAGACCAAAGTTAAATGCTAATGGACCGTGTCCCCTTTATGCAATGCCCGTAAAATGACAAAAGTTTCAAAGGAATATCCATCCGAATTACAAATACAAAAGGCAAGGGACGAAGGGTGGGCGGCCGTGCGGGGGACCCGACAGAATAGATTTCAAAGTCACAAAACCCGACGGATCCCGATGGATGACTTGATTCTAAAGTCAAGAAGAAAAATTGTCACCTTTCTATTGTTATTTTTGAATTGTATGCGAGCACTTGAAGGCGAAGGGAGCAAGTAAAGTACGTACGTTCGTACGCGAATGGAATTTACCGTTTCAGGATTCGGTCAACTCTTAAAACAAAGTGACTTTTGACTTCAAAGTCAATGTCCTGACCGGCCTGAAAGGACCCCGGATCCCCACTTTCTCCGATCACTCATCAAAGGAATTCTTGAAGAAGAAGGAATGCGATCAAGTCCTGATTTGATTGTTGGAACAGGTTTACCGATATCATCAAAATCCGGTTACAAGTCGGAATGCGTGTTGACAAACATTTAACTTTGATCGGAATTTCAAGATTTATTTCCGGTTCCTGATCTGAGTTGAGTATTGGAAGCAATTAAAATGTGCTAGCCAAATCAAACTATGTTGAAGTGTGAATGTGTAAGATGCTAAAACGTGAGATTCTTTGAATAAATTTCACTAGTCACGCACTCCCCCTTTAGAAGTAGGATGTTGAATGTATGAAAACGAAGGTATCTGGAGTCATTGTTTAAAGATAAAAATACCGGTGAGGGTGAGGTGTTTATATGTTCCACTTAACCCTTCATCAACTATATTAAGTGTCATCGAGTTTTTATGCTACAACTACAACAAGGGAACGAAAGGGTTTAAACCGAAGTGAGAGAAATCTGATTTTCATCATCGTGTATAAGCACTCTTCACCAGATCATTGAATTATTTATCATTTCCCCATTATTTACTCGGATTAAGGAATCATCATCACATATTTGCTATCAGAACTCAGAAGGTGCAAAGAAGCAGTGACACTTCAAGAAGATCGCCCACCAACACGAACCATATTAATATAAAAAAATTGTTGACTTTGAAGCTCCTTATGATGAGTGTTTACCGTCCTGTATTGTTATTTCTTGCCGCCCCAAGTCATTAACAAGTAACAAGAGAAAACAAGATGATAAATATTTGATGTTTGCTTCAGACAAATATTTGGTACACTTAATAAAGTGGTTGCCCCTTAGATTCCGCATTCCATTCTTATCTCTTATGTACTCGTAAGAAAATAGTAGGCAATTTTGGTATTCCTGTTTCGGTTAAGATTAAGAGCTCCATTAAGAAAAACCTGGATTTCAATGGGAATTTTTGTTTATGTGTTCTAGCTCTATTTCTGGATTCTGTGTTAATTGATTTTTCACGGATTAACAAGGCATTTAATTCCCATGTGCTGTCAAGTGAATTTTTTGAATTATGCATGCATCACACAACTCAGGAATACCAACTTACAACTTAACATTGACATGAAAAACGCATCACGACTTGGACTTCCCCTAATTCGAATCCAATACAAGTCGCATGGAAAACGCAAGACTTTTTGTCGTACACTCGTACACGTACAATTTCCTAAGCATTTCTTGGAGTGAAAAGAGCCCCAGACTTCTCAAAAAGAACTAACATCAAGCAAGCATTTGATGCGAAACCCATTTTCATTCATCTTTCATTCATTCTTTGGGTGCGCCTTAACAACTCAATTATCCAACTATGGAATGGAATGTAATACACACATATGTAGCCACAGCCTGATTTACCTTTACCACTGAATTCTATTGTTGAATTCACAACACAATGGGAATCATACAAGGCAAACGTGATTCTCGTTTTCTTCAAAGCTTATTCCTTATTCCACGTACGTAAGGACATGTGTGACGACTGACGGCTGACGGGACAAAAGGTTCGGTTGACGACGACGCTGCTGTCATGTCGTGTCTTAAAAACCGTCCAATTAACAAGATTCAAAATTTCCTTTTCTAATTTGAAATCCGGATCAGGAGTATTTAAATTGCAAACTAATACCCATACATTTAAAATATCATCCATTCACATCCAATTGCCATGTCTTCCCATAACCCGGCCAGTAAAAAAGTAGTAGTAACTTCTTCAAGATAAATAAAACTTGACATTCACACAAACAGTACAAAAAAAATTAAACTCACCAAAACTTTCTTGAGAAGAAGATTGAGGATAGTTGTCCCAGAGGATTTTTTCACATTCCCACACCGTGGAAACTGGTATGTCAATGCTTGAGTTGGGATTTTTGACCCAGGTGTGCTGTCGGTAGTATTATTAACCGGAGCACGTGTCCCCGCCCCAGCGTCTGCGTCACTCATTGTCGTGCTCATTGTTCATGGCTCATTTGGAATTTAATTGACTGAAACAAAACACTATCAGTCAAGTAATAAAATGAGTAGCACAAGTTGTTTTAATTTGCACTACAAATTAATGTTCCTGCACTTAGCACAAGTAAAAGAGGGGTTATTTTTAAACAATATGAATTACAATTCCCATAAAACAGCAATAAGCTTTGTATTATTCCTCAAAAGTCTATATTTAACCCCACTCCGTGATCTCTTGAACCCAGGCTCCGTCCCACAGTAGATTAGCATATGAAATGACGGTGAACTTACACTGACCGCCAGATTTTATCCACGAGGGAATTGGGGGAGACACGGCAAGAAGCAGCAGCGGCCGGGATTGGCGGATTGAAATGTTCCAAGGGTTCCTTTGGTGTGACAGAACAAAAGTTACAAACTACGGAGGAGGGGGTTTCCCCCAAGGAATATCCCGCCTTTAGGATTTTAAGTGTCTTTCCTCAAAAGACCATAAGTGAGTGAATGCTTATGGGCTAACCGCCCTTATTGCCGGATTACACTTTTTCCATGTCCAACTGATTTGAAAGAGGGGGATGGTGTCTCTATTATGGTGGGAGTGCGAGTATCAGTTGTATCCATGTCCAGGCTCACAATTCACAAACGGACCACACATGAGAATCTACGTGTGTGGCCCACTCTCCGAGGAAATCATGTCGCAGTGGGTGGTCCCTTCAATAGCTCACTTCGTTTCCTTCCCCGTCCCGTCCCTGTGCTGCGCCGTGGAGCCAACCTTTAAGATATCAGCTTTTATCCACAGCCCAGACTAGAGACTACCCCCAGAACAACGAGGGGATCTTAAATCTTCAACCCGTGAGACATGGGATTAAATCCTTGATGCTCAGATTTTCAATTTACAGGTGCCAACAACTTGCGAGACATTCAACGAGGATTTGGCTCAGGTAGGATACGAGGAGAAGACAACAGATGGAGATGCTTCGGGTGAAGGTTTAACTGGCTAAACGTTTTAATCACAGTCGCAGTGAAGTGGTTTGAAATACCAAAGCGATGTAATACTATAACGATTTTACCACGGGTACTTACTACTTGTAATTGAGATGACATGAAATTCCGTCTGAGACTTTCACCGCTTGGCGCTTACGTTAGTTTTCGGTTCTTTAAGAAACCCAATGCATTGCATTTTGCAGTGCATTGCAAGCGAGAATGTAAACTGGCTAACTAAATAGAGGGAATCATTTATCATCTGAACAAACCCTCCCTCCCGGTTTGGTTTTCGGAACTTGATTTTGCATGGCATGACAGGACAATTATCTGACGGGCGCTCTGGTGCATGCACAGAGTTTTATTGCAATATTTAAACAAGACCACTGAGCAGAGGCTTAGTTTTTTTTAAAATTGCAAAATAATACAGTAGTATTTTAAATGTCAAGAGTATGGAGTATGGAAAGCACCTGGTTTGTAGTAGTTTTCGTTTAACTCGCAAATTACTATGCAAGTTTGACCAAAACTGGCTGTGTCTAAAATTCAAAATCTCCTAAACAAAATGCGAGTTACTTCTATTTTGTATAATTCGTAATAAAAGAGGGCACCGACAAGGTTTCCAGTGCCTGAGGAAAGGATTCCGTGAATTATTACCCGGCATCAACTTTGCAGAAAAGTACGAAAGTGTCACGCGGCACTCGACACTTGATACTGCTACGTGCTAATTCGTGAAACCCACTCATTTTACTCATTTTTAAAATAAATTGACGCCACGTGTTGTCAGTCCACCCGGTTGTGTTAAAGAAGACATTTATCCTTCATTCCATGGGTGTCCGATTAATTAATTAAGGTGACAAATTAAGACTGCCGCGTGAACAAAGTGGCAAGGCAATTAGAGTTCTTTTAATTCACAGCAAACACTCCACGGTTTATTATCGATCATCATAATTCAGGGTGTACCGGTGTACGATGTCATTAGCAAAACTGCTATTTTTAACAAGCGTTTCATTGTACACCTAATAAAATCCAAAATCCAATGCACATGCAATAATGTTAATCCATGGTGGAAACTGGAAACTGTGGATTGTGGTTTGTGGATAATTTTATTAGAGTCATCAATAACATTCCTGTTAACAATACACTTTGCAGTACATTGATACTTCTAACAGTGTCATCAATTAAGTCCAAATAGAATACCAAACGGCATAGTGATTGTACAAACGCAGAGCCAATGAGAAGCCACGACTACAGAAAGTTTCGTTTTGGAGTCCCAGGAATCAGGACACATCCCAGATCTCACTCTTATTCTAATTAAACCTTTTTGGTATGAAAGTTCTTGTGGCTTCGATGATGAAATACGTATAATAAAGTTCACACGGGCGTTTTTATGCAATATACAGTATGGGTGAATAAGGAACCTTTTTTTAAATTTACATTAAATCCAATAAAATTTGGCGGCAATAGCTCTAAATTTAATCCATCGCCAGAAATTAATCACTAATGGAATTATTTTATGTGTTTCAGTTCATGGAGAAGTGACGTCCACAAAAAGACTGTTTAGGTTTTTGCCTGGGAACATTATAGAATGTAGCAAAGGCAAGCGCGCTCTTCAACAACCACCGCCACCCAGAATAATAAGTGATTAATCGAGAGTTACTGCCCTTTTAGAATTTGACAGGAAAATAAATAAATTCTAAACATAACTCTACTTGGGGAATCCAACACCATCCCACGACGCAAGACTAGATCTCTAATTTTAATGTGCTTCTTTTTATTGATCACTTTGAAAATAACTTTAGTTGGAAAGTACAAAAAATCCAAATTCTTCAAACTCCGTTAATACTACAATGGTCAACTCAGCCTTGACGCATTTACTTAATATGTGTTTCCATCTTCACATCTTAGGATGCTACAAAGTGTCCCCCTGATAAACGATTTCAAAACTTCAAAATATGCAAATGTAACAATTCTGTGCTTGCTTTAGCCTACATAGAACTTGGTTTCACACCGCACCGGTGCGGTGGTGGCCTGATTGCTTAAAATAAATTTGCGAAAAAA
>JAAXYW010003284.1:0-12148 GCA_036851895.1 Orthonychiurus folsomi | reverse complement strand
TTTTTATTCATCATTAATCATCAGTTCGGTTTGCGCACAGTTACAATATATAGTTACACACAAAAATTTCACACTAAAAGCGAGGCACTGAGGATTAAAAACTAATAAATAAAACATGCATGAAGAGTTTTTCACAGTCCAGATACACCTTGGAAGAAGTATGGGAATATAGTCCAGTGTCCAGTACATAACGCTCTAAATGCCACATGTCTATAATTAAGATTAACTCCACAACTGCGAGCAATGTATTTTGCAACCAAGCATCAACGGATATATACCTCGTCCAGTACTAAACATTTTTGATCGTGAACAAACTAAATTCTCTGCTAGAATTCTCGTCATTAAAAGCCGATCATTCGTCGAAAGTTTTCTTTGATAATTTGAAACGGAAGCAATTAAACATCTCAACATAAAGGTACAACTAGTTACAAATATTCTTATTGTTAGTACTCCTGTTACTTAAACACTAACCTCAAACCGGGCTGTTTAATTTAAACTCGTTCCAAAAGAATTGCAAGAATGGCAGAATCGAATGAACAAATTGCAATAAATTGGTTCCGAGCTTTCAATGAACACAACTTGGAAGCTTTGTTACTACTTTACGACGAGAATGCAAAACATTTCAGCCCAAAATTAAAATTGAGGCAACCGGAAACATTAGGTTGGGTTGCTGGGAAACCATCCTTGCGTGCATGGTGGAAGGAGGCGTTCCATCGATTACCAGAACTCAACTATGAAGTGACAACTTTAACTGCCAACAAGCAGCGTGTTTTTATGGAGTACATACGCCGTGTTCCTGGAGAAGAAGACATGCTGATTGCTGAAGTTTTGGAAATTTCAAATGAGAAAATCATTGCATCAAGAGTTTATCATGGATAAATACTAACTAGATACATCACGAATCTGTCTTGGATAAATACTAACTACTTATACAACAAAGGTTTACGAAATTAAAATAAACTATAAAGGAATTGTGACGTCCTTAGCGAATACCGGTATGTTATTCCGAGTTGCTGTTCTGCGTTTGGCTCTGTACGCATTGAGTCTGCGTCGTCGTCATTCCCGGATAATTGAAGTGGCTTCCTTGAGCTTTCTACTTGATTTTCTTGGTTTTGTTTTTGTTCCAGCATTGTTGTCTGGACCCATTACACCACTGTTCACAATGTTCTCAATATCTAGTATTGTAGTAATGTAAAACAATACAATGAATGTACATTGTAAAACAATTTTCTCTATGAGTGGGACTCAAAACAATACGTAATCAATCAAATTTAGTGTAATTTAAAAAGTATATCAATGCCACCATTATTGCATTGGCCAATGCATGTGTAAGCCAATACACTGGCAAGCAGTTGTTTCTTCGCCAAAGACACGAGTACACGACACGACTTAACGTTTAACATTCTCACAATAATTAAAACATTGCACACATTCTATTAGATAGTAGTATGCAATAACGTTTACCCTTTCTGGATGATGGTACTGGACCAGCGGGATTTAAATTAAACCGGATGTAATAGCAAACAAAAATTCCAATTGTTGCCCCTGCAAGCATAACTTTGAAAATCCCAAAGATAAGAATTGACAAATACATAGTTCTAAATGCGGCTGCAACTTTTCTCGCTGCCTCGTGCTCATTCGCATCTCCTTTCTCCAAAGCATCCCCACATCCCTGAAATTATAATACACGTTATTCGTCAATCTCTGAATTTTACAAAATGCACAGGATAGTGCCCAGCCGAGCCGTTTCACACGAATTTTTTGTAAGATCAATCAAGTAAAACTTGTTGGAGACTCTTCGCTTTTACTGTTAAGACTAAATTATTTTCTTGAAAACCTCCAGGCTACCTTAACTTACCGGAATATGGTTGAGTTCAGGGTCCACTGGAAGTGGCATTCCATCACCGCAAACATGTCGACTTTGCACTTCCTTGCAACAACTCTCCGGCATATTGAAGTAAGATTTGTTTCCAATGGAATGTTCACTAGCTTTTAAATAGTCTGTGTAATCTTGGCCTCCACAGCATCCCTAAATTAAGGAAAAAACATATTTGATTCTATTAACTTTGCTAATGCAATGCATTGAAACCAAAATAGCAATTCGGTTTCTTGTACATCACATTCCAGAAATCCCAACTTTGTCAAATCTTGGATTTACAAAATATTCCTGCAGCATATCCAACATTGGTGGTGCCTTTTTGTGAGTTTTGTAGTAGGGAGTGACATAATCCGACATTTCCTTCCCATGGGGTTTATGAGCCAAACAATAAATGCAATACAATTGCATGAAGAACGCAATTACCAAACCGCCCAGTGCCTACAGAAGCATTAGGTTTAAATCAGACGCTTGGAATTAAACTGCTTCTTCACAAAAATGATTTTTGATTACAATAACTCCAACAATTCTATTTGTAATGACTTGAACAATGATCACAATGCAAATGATGGAGCACGCGAAGCTAATTACGTTTCCAGCATACAAAACCTTAGATCCGTCATCATATTTCTTAGTTGGTACGGGTCCTTTGCATATAATTTCAACTGCGGCGGCGAGTCCCACAGCAATGATAGAGCAAAGCTACAGAGACAAGAACAATTCTCATTATGAAAAGAGCAATACTTTCTATCTGTATTAAATCGGAGAATCCATATAACTAACCATGGAAAATATGAATAGACAGAGCCAATATCTTGTCCCCTTTTCTTTCGTTTTAAAGCAGCAACACATTTTGTTGTCGGATTTAACCAATTACCCTAATTCAGTTTTTGAGTAAAGCTCTTCAGTTAAAGATCCGGTAGTTGTATAGAGGTCGACGGGAGGCGACGGACTAGAATGTAGCCAACACTACAAGCTATGAGCATTGTTATAGCCATTATTGTTGTTGGTGCATTTTCAGGGGTTACCGTAAAATGCAAGTCAATTCCCGAGCTGGTCATTGTTTTATCCTGTCATATTAATGCAACCACCGCAGACCACACCATCGAGATAAACCTAACGAGTGCAGGAAAAACGAGGGACTTTTGTGCCGACAGAAGATTCACATTTATATTCGTATTTCGGAGTGAACAGTGAGCAGATCCCAAGTTCACAAGTCAACATCAATTCCACAAACTGTTGTCGTGTCATCGTCATCACAGAATTTTGTGGGATTCAAATTTTTGACATGGGCACTGAGGGGTCAGGCCACGGATTTCTGGGAAATACGGGTTCAGCGCAGGCAACCGCAACCGTCTTAACTGCAATAGAAGAAGCACTGAATGAAAATCGTCGCCAGTCCCAATTACGACCCGACATTTGGATTCGTATGTTCCCATTAAAAACCCTGATTCAAACACAATACAACTACGTCATAGAATCCGACAACACGCCACCATATCGACTACTCACTTTAGGCAAACTCCTGTTGAAATTCATCAATGATTTCCGGAAGATTGGGAATGGTAAGACAAGTCCAAGTCATAGGTGTGAATATATCATGTATATTATAACTTTTGCCATTTGCTAAAACAAGTATAAGAATAATTTGTGAATCACGAACACACTAATTTTGTTAGTGTAATTTAATTTCATGCTATTATTCATGAACTGGATTTATTTTATAAATTGTCCTGACCGGCGTACGGCAGGGAGAAGCTATATTAATGTTAAAGTGCTAGGTTACTGTCACAATATGGCATGGTTTGATAAAATAATTTAAAATTGGTTTTCTTTGATGAAATTTCAGACGAAAACACGAATGAGGAGGTCCAGGAAATGCTCAACATCTTCGATAAGTTGTTTGCACGGGTTTTAATTACGAAATTTGATAAGGATGACGACTATGATGGTTTCCTGGATTTGGTGTGGACTGCACATTCTGAAGGTAATGTAGACTAATATGACGTTGTCTAAATATCTAACATGTCTACTAATTTTAGCCCCAAACTAGAAATTAGTTAGCTGCCCTGAAATACCGTGAAGTAGGAAGCAGCAAGCACCTACCCATTAAATAGTATGAAGCAGGAAGCTGTAGGCTCAATTTAGCCCCGAACCCGAAATCTAATTCTACCCACAAAATTTAACCCCAAACTGGAAATTAGTTTGTTGCCGTCAAATACCGTTAAGTAGGAAGCAGCAGTTTTTAATCATCTAATGCCGAATACATAATACCCAACGTATACCCAAGCACGATCGCAATTTCGCAATGCCTGTGCCATATGCTAAAGCATATTATGCTATTATGTGCTCGGCAATAAAGAAAAAGTCTCTCTCATAACTATTCAAATTTTAACTTCTGATTTTCTTCCCAAGGCACAACTGATTTCAGTGGCGCATCGGTGATACCAAATTTACTCAAGAGTTCCCGTCGTCATTTGGTGGACATTATGTCGCATGCAATGGAGACCCGGAACCCACAGCACCTCCATAAAACCGCTCTAATGGATTCCGAAGTTTTCCGAGAAATTCTAAACCTGTTTCACCAAATTTATAATTACTTCAAACAGCCGCCTAGTTATTTAACGTTTTGTCGTACTTTCTTCAATTCTCTGCCATGCTCTTCCAGATTTGACCTTATCAACCATTATCCCACAGCATTCCATCCCCTCTTTTTCCTAATTTGTAGTCTCCCGACAAATTCAGATGCTCTCAACAATTCCGTCCTTCTTGAAATCCTGGCATTGACAAATGATGTTTACGAAAATCATCCAAGAGAATGTCATTCTTATATTTCCTTCCTCTTAAAAACTCACGAGTCAGTATTCACTTGCCTTTCCACTGCCTCCGACCGCGGCCTATTGACTTATCCACAATTCCCATATCTTTGGGATGTTAAATTGCTCAGATTATAAATTTAATAATCCTGATAAGAAAATATGAAAAACAATAAAAACCTTTACAAGTTTTTAAGAACACAATTTTTTTATTCTGTTTTTTGTATCATCTTCATAACATTACATTAGATTGTGTGCCCACTGGTTCCTTTTTCTTCCCTAAAATCCTTTTTATGTAGTTTTCGCACAATAAAATGTGTGTAGTAGTTGTAGTAATTGGTGTTTGTTGGACTGACTCTTGTGTTGTGTATGTGTAGTAAGTGGTAGGTCATTGTTTTAAAATCACCAGTTTTTCACTATCCCTCCCTTCCGTTTCAATCAATCAAATTCAATTTTACAACAATCGTTCTTTAGGTAGGGTAGTAGTAGTACATTTTTTTAAGTTATAACAAAGAACGACGAGCGATGGAGCAACAACAAAAATTGGATCAAAATCAAACTATACAAACAAACCTTACAGCTAAAAGTCGTACTAAACTAATTAAATAAAAATGTAAGTTTTATTAAAGCTACAAATCTCGCTCTCCAAGTCTAAAGTAAACAAGCACAATTTTCTCCCTGAAATTTTTAAATTATTGTATCCAGATTGCTTAACAAGTTTTATATAAAAAAACAAGGGTTAAGAAACTACCGTAGCTCAATCTGGTTGGATTAACAATTGCGAAGGCAAGAAACCAATATTATAGAATTTGCATGCGTTTTTTAAAATTAGCTTTATAGTCTTAGCTAGAGTTTCCTTTCCGTGCGTATGCATGATGGGTTAAGATTCGGTGGATTTATTTTTTTTAAATAGTTTAAGTGGAAAATATTTGGCTGTGATTCTCAACTCCTGAAGATTCGCATGCGTGATTTCCAGGAAAAGATACAAATAATATAATGCGTAATTAATAACTGAGTCGAGTTCAGAATTGCAGCATGGCGGATTGTGATGAAAAATTCCACCCGCGCATTATGTTTGGCAGTGACAAGTTTCTGATTTTAATTGCAATTATTTTTTCATGAGTTCAGGTTTAAGTTTTACATCTTAAAAGTCAGTCACACGCATCCGTCCGTCCACCCTCACATTGATTTTTTGGGTTAATTCAGACAGACTTGTGTAAGTGCTACAAGTATCATTCTATTTGATTTTTTAGGAGGCTATATCAATGCAGGTGCGGAAAGGCTCTTCATCTGTTCCTAAATTAATTAGTCACAGATTATAACCTACAATTAATTTTATCTTGCATCCTTCCTTATTACTTCAAAACAACATCGTTCGTTCGCAATAATAACCGGTATCAATTCCATTTCCTTTCTCCAGCACCAATCAATTTCCCTTCGTTCTAAACAACAAAAACTCACGATCTGTGGACAACGTCTACCCTCCCTCATCCCGTCTTATGATATTTCCTAGCCACAAATTACCTAATGGTAATTCACTACATTTCCCCATTTAAATATAATCCTTCTCTCAACTACGTTAACTCTTCATCCTGACTGCCTGTCGATCCACGCCCAAGCAAAAGTACACTTTCAATGCGCCATATGCGCAACCCTTTCAACTGCGCACCATTTCCCAGCACCAATTCAGTGACATGGACCTCAATATTATCAATTTAATTGGTTTCAAATTCCTATTCACCCGCATTCGACTTGAGACAAAAATTATCCTCATAGAACTGGGCTCGGTTGTAACTAGTATTATAAGTTAGTGGTGTCTAAAGCTGCGATGCGTTTGATTTTGGTATGCAAAAAATGGCAGTTTCATTTGATTTCTTCGGAATAACTGAAATGGGTTGAGTACATGAATTCAGCATGCATAAAGCATGCACAGTAAACATGGAAGAGATACTTGGGAAAGTTCGGACTGGGAAGAAGACCCGGGGATTCCCTTGTATTCGGTCAGTACGACACAACCACAGTTTTAGCAGAGGATTTTGAAAGTTGTGCAAATTCAATTTTTTGAATGAGTGATTCAAACAGGATCGTCTTACATGATTAACATCATACAATCTACCTATTCTCTACTACAAGAGCGGCAGTACTGATTTGAGTCTGAGTGTTAATTAATTAAGATAACAATTAAATATGCATAGCATATTGTACATTGTTAGCAATTAACCATATAACCATCACTTTAAGTTTTAATTCATTACATAGTCTTACTACAACTCATCTTCCCTTTGATTTTCGGTAGCAGTGGCGATTTTTTCCCTTAATTATTTCTATCAAAGTTCTAACGACAAAGACTTCAGTCTAAAAAAACATCGCCTTTCCGCATCTTGGATGATGATGACAATGGCGGTGACGAAGAAGTCTTATGGGCTATTTAGACATTATGTGTGCTGTGTTTTTTTATACATGGGTTTACCATTCAATGTTTTCTTTAAACTTTTTTTCATTTCAATTGTTTTCAGACTGATCCTTGGCAGTGATGAAGGAGAGAAAACACCACAAACTCACTCAAAACAACCACATTGTCATCCTCGAATATAAGGACTTTCCTATTATACAAGCTCCACTCGGGAGCCCTTAACTAGACTGAGGACCCTTAAAGATTTAATAGATTTTAGTTAATACAAACACTCCGCCTACCCCCTCCCCAATTTAAAATGTCCGGAATATTAAATGGGAAGGGGACATCGTCCATGACTCGGACACTAGAGCTATTTTTAACAATAATAATTAAAATTAAATAAGACAAACACAATTTTAACAATTAGTTGTCAGTCACTGGGTTGATTCTTTGCCAATTGTAGGAAATGAAATCTTAAATTAAAGCCAAACCTTTCAAAAAATACAAAATAATAACCCAGTCATTCAAGTACGATTAATATCACTAGACATGCACAATTTGAAGGGAAATTAAGTGTGTTTAACTGTTCTCACACAAAATAATTAAAGCCTTGAAAATTTTTGAAGCTGTTCGTCTAATGCAATTAATGCATCTGAAAGCACAAAGTCGCAGAGCGAGTGACAGCAGTGAAAGTAGACTTTCCCCGCTGCAAAAGGCAAACGAAACCACCAAATATTTTGGGGGTTTGATTCAATGTAGTAAAAAGGTGTGGGGTTTCCGTTAACACTGGAACCAGAACTAAAGTTCGTCCCTTAAATAACCACACTTTATCTAAATTTTAAAAGAATGTTTGTTCCATGCCATTTCTATACATTTTGGTGTATTACATTTTTGGAGGTAGATTACTATGTCGTCCTTTCTAAAAAAAGAAATGATTTTCTCAAAATGGACATTCACGACGGTTGATCCGTCAAAAATCAAAATATGGGTTGGACGTACATCATTGGTAGCCGAAAACAATAATGTAGCGTAGAAACATATTGTCTAGGACACCTTTCGTCAGGTTGTAATATAATTCCATTCATCCTTCCAGACAAGGACAAATTTCTCTACTTAACTCAAATATCCCAACAATCAGATTATAAGAATTTAAATAATAGTCCACCGGTGGCAAGTCGGATTTTAACAGCCTTCCTCACATTGAAGATACATAACAATAACACCCATAAAAACTCAATCCGTATTCAACACCTTAAGTCCCTTTCTCAAAAACAAAAGAAAAGGGGTCATCCTCACGCTTTTTCCAAGACATGAACTGGAAGTAAATCCATTTAATTCAAAGCTAAACTGTCCACCTTTGCATAGTTTCCCCCTTTCATGCACATCGTTGCCAATAACATACCACACATCATGACTATCAAATTTCCATCATTTTATAAACTAAAATTGGTTATCTAGCTCTCTCTCCTCAATTTAGAATATCTATTTTTTTCTTGCTTAAATATCTATGCAACTGCAAATGTTAATTATAAATAATGGTTAGGAATAATTAGGTACTTTTCCATATCCTCAATTCTTTAGCTTATCCTTCCGCACATCCGCATTCAGATTCAGGTTTCATCGCCCGCAGTGATTTTTTGGTCTAAGATTTAACATTTACAACAAAAGTTAGTCCGTGACGTGAAGCACGTGTTATGTACTTTCGGCGGCGGTGGCGGTTTTGTCGCGTCGTCGTCGTCGGCAGTGTTCAAAAAGTTTTAAATAATTTTTCCTTCACAATTATTCTAGTTTTCTGAAGTCTGTCTCAACGAGTTTGATTGGAGAGAGGAAGGGGGACTGAACGGATTGGGCGATGAAGGATTTTTTTGGATTTATTTTGGTGGTTCACGCTCACGAGTTTCTCGCTCACTTGAAGCACCACCAGTGGCAGAGGATCCTGTCCCTGGTTGAGAATCTGCGGCCCCTGCCGCGGCGGACGAAGAGGACTGTGGACCTCCGCTGCTGGTAGAAGCCCCCGCCGCACCACCACTGCTGCTTTTGCCCTCCTCCTTCAGTTTGTCCACATAATCGGAGAAAATGTCACGGAAGCGGGACCAGGACTTCTCGGGAATGGTAATGGCATTCCGGAAATTCGTCTTCACCTAGAAAGAAAATTAAAAAAAAAATTTTAAATTAAAGCTTGAAAATTTAGCCCCTTACTTTAGATGCGACACACCATAACTAACTACCCCCATATTTTTTTCTTTCCCGAAATTAATAGGCACGCGGGATAAGTTGTCCCGTGTCTTAATTGTCTTAATGGACGGGCGGAGATATTGTCTCCTTGATATAACAGGGGTATCAATTTCCTCAGTTTTCATTTGAATAATTAATTGTGTATCAAATAAAATTTCAAATCTGTCTGGAAGGGCGAGACCCCAAACCGTGAAAATGAATAAGTAAACACGACGGAGTCACATGTCTAGTTTATTTGTATGATTATTCCGCCACAATTATTCTTTTTTATTTCCCTCAACTCCTCGCCAAGTTCCATGAAGACACCAAGGAAAGGAACAACATTTCAAAATCCCTTCACATTGGATTCCACCAAAAAAAAACCAGCCGCCATTCCCCCATCTCACATAAGTCTGTCAAAGTCCCTCGCCTTGTCATCTCACGCAGAGGCACGCATTCAAATGTGTCACGCTAGTCAGAGAAAAACCTTTAAAGCGTAAATATAAGCCCAGCCCAAAAACTCTACAGCCCCAAAAAACCACATTTTACGAAAGAACTTTTACACACATAGATTGGGATCTTGGAAAACTTAACGAATCTTCAAAAGTTACACAAGTCCAGGAGAATACGGACATGTAATCTGTCCTCTACTCTGTACTAACTACACATCCCCCTTCCACCCGAGTGGTCTATGTCATAATTAATCACGCTCCTTTGGATCAAGTCAGTCTGATAACAACAATCCACAAGCCTCAACGCCACACACAGGCCACCTTCTTCTTCCACAGTCCAGTCCAAACTTAGAAACCTGTGCCAAGCCCTTCTTCTAGTTTGGCTCATAACATTTGCTACAGATATTAAACTCCAAGATCGTTAAAAATCCTGACATAACCAACCAATTTTTAATTGCATGTCAATTCTAATCTGAACGTGGAGAGGGAAATCATTTTATCTAACCAAGTATACATTAATCAAATACATTAAACTGGAAATGATAATCAGCCTGAACTGCTATGGGAGTCCACCCGTGGAACATTGATGCTATCAAACGCATATTCGTACAAATAAACTTATCTCAAAAAATAAAAGCATAAAACTCCGTGTAAAGTTCAAGTTCACAACAATGAAGTTTTCCACATGATGCCGGTACCACTGCGTTCCTACGATTTCAAAGTAAAGTCGTTGCCACCCACCCATTTTATCCAACACCCAAGCAATGAAGCACATGACCACCCGTTTTAATGTACTACAAAATTTTCCAAAATTCGGAAAAAACGTTAATAAAATTTGAAGAATTCGACACGAATTGCTTGAGAAAATAGAAGTCCTACTTCGGGTTTTAGGTGTGAAGGGTAAGTAAAGAAATGTCTTAAAAGTTAAAACCGACAAATAAGGTTCATTTAATCCTTGACATCTTCAAAAATTCAAGGGGATTGTAGAAGAGAATGAGATGGGTCTGTAAATGGAGGATCTTAATGCAGATAAAGCTTTGCATGCATCTCATCCCTCTGACTGCATACTTACATCAAAGGTTGCACACACGTCTTCTCCATTTTCTTCCACTAACCCTTTAACTACAGACAAGAGAGCATTTGGTGAATAATTAAATCTCCACTAACTGCCGTATTGCATTCCATTCCTTTGCCTCCTTCATCCTTTGAAAAGCCTGCGCCACTGCCGAAGCAATCCTTGTACTTCTAATGCCCTGAATGCTGAAGCCCATGACATTCCATCCAACAAACCCTTTATCTCGGCTTGCTTTTTTTTCATTCACACATCTCTACCTATCTAAATCATTCAAATCCAGTTTCTGAATACATTATCTTACATCTACACTCCCTCTATGAAGGATCCCAGAAATTTATATTGGAGAAACTAAAATGAATGATTCTCCCAACTCTTTTTTGACATCCATGCATTCATAAAACTTTCAACAAATAAATTTTGAAAAATTCCCTAATGTTTACTTCAAGATTTCAATATTTGTTTCCATGAAATGAATTACAAAATGCTACCATCGTATCTTCTCACTTTTCCGTAATGCTGACACAATGCTATGAAAAAAATGCCACATTCCATTGACTCCAATCCAATCCATTGAACTTTTTAGGACACCCAGTACTCAAGACAGGCACGGAGTGATGGGTTCGAACTCGTTCGTAAATACAAACCGAAGATGCATTCCGTTGATTGCATAACTCCTGTGCAAATGACTCTGTACTCAATCACACCGTCTTCTGTAAGATTTCCACCTACTCCACTCACTCCATGTAACATTCCATCCTCAACCCGTCATCTTCCCCTTGTCTTCCCTCACACTCCATTATTGTTTCTTCTTTTCCAAATTCCAATTCAATACAAATCAACTTTTACCGACCGACCGCGGTGGAACGACCCATAAGCTCATAATATGTAAAAACATGCCCGGCCACACACGATACCTTAAACCCCTTGTCGACCCCCTCCTCCTCAATTATTACCGTTTGAGCACCCAAGTCTCAGATTTGATTTTAAAATAAACAAGGGAACGGATGCCGACAAAAGAGTTAATATAAGAATAGCTTCTCAAAAGAATCCGATGAGATTTACAATTCAATTCATTTACGGGTGACCGGGGAAAAGAGGGGCGAATCATTCATTACTCCTCAAAGCAATAGCAATAATTGGAGGAGTTTTTTTTTAAAAAAAAGGAGTAGGAGCTAAAGTTCATTAATCAGCTGCTCAATTCCCCCTTCGTTAGGAGGAAATGGAACAATGCTTACAAAACAGCATTCGACTTCAAGTCTAATTCTATTTTCCTGAGGAGTAAAATCCTAAGTGAAGTCCCATTCCAAGGAGTTATGCACG
>JAAXYW010003283.1:0-12158 GCA_036851895.1 Orthonychiurus folsomi | reverse complement strand
TGAATCCAAATCAAAGATTCCAGATTATGAATAGACTTTAACGGGAAAAGAATTTGGGAAACCGTTATGTTGAACTTTTGACCGGAGTCAAATATGAAATAAATATTTTACATTATGAGCATGATTTGCTCATAAACAAGAATTATTCTAGACCAAAGAGATATACGTTGCATGTGCCTAATTGTTCATGACTCATATCCTTTTCCTTCATTTTGTATTAGTCGGGAAAAATAAAATGTCTGCGTTTGCTCAGTTTAATTCACTTATAACCGAGAAACAGAAAATTCGGTAAAACTTATTTGACTCGTCTAGTTTCAACTTTAGTACGCCGTAAGAAATGTAATGCACCTGCCCTTATATAATATATTTTCTAATCCACACCTTCAAATAAACCCTTTGAGCCTTTAGTTTCCTAATCTCGAGTAAAATTCCAAATCACCCTGAGGGAGAATTGAGTGGGCATGAAGACTGACTACAAGAACGGTGTCAGCAATTCCAGGATAAAAATACGCAGATTAAACATGAACAGCTAAAATATAAGTACTCCGTCCATTGCCTATCCCACTGTCCGCTCCGTGTTTGTGTTTGTTTGATTTTGGGACCTTGCTCCGTAAGAACAAGAAAGGAGCAGATTCATATTAGTCACAATTCTTTTCAATCCCCAAAAATGTTAAGTATAAATTCCGTCCTACGCCTATATGGAGTGCAGCTTCCCTCACACATTAGATATGCGGGTGTGTAACGAGGAATGCAAGCAAAAACAAATGTATACGTTTGGAAAATGCCCGCTAAATTCCAAAGGCAAGACAACTTTTGGCTTTGTTCTCCCCATGGGAGGATAGCCCAATATTTTATGATTGAGTCCGTTCCACAAAAACACTACCTAAAGTTCATTACGCCCATATTGCTGAGAATATGATGCAAGTAAATCATGACATGAGTGATAACCAGTCTTAAATATTTTTTGTTTAGTCAACTCTTAATTGGTATGGCTGCAATCCCGCCACCCTTTCCGGCTCAGGGGGATATCCCCCGCCGACGCGTCCTCCGGCGCGTCCTGCGAGACTTTTTGAGTACAGCTCATTATATTCCCAGTAGATTTGTTCGAAATTCCATAAGC
Source organism: Orthonychiurus folsomi (assembly GCA_036851895.1). Classification (NCBI taxonomy): domain Eukaryota; kingdom Metazoa; phylum Arthropoda; class Collembola; order Poduromorpha; family Onychiuridae; genus Orthonychiurus; species Orthonychiurus folsomi. Next base: position 11,038 of record JAAXYW010003283.1, on the reverse strand, counting down.
AAGATCGTCATTTGACGCTTGTTTCTATTAAATTGCAAATCTGCAACACCCAAAAAAATTGTCTCTACATTCCTTTGAAGTGGGATTTTAATATCTCTTTCTTTTTGGATTCTCCACGGATTTGTCAAAGCCCGATATTTCGGCATTAGTCTAGAAAAAAATGTTAACATACCCTTTCAAAAACAACTACGTAGGATGGCTTAAATTAACATCCAGAATCCTCTGGTCTGCAAATGTCCTCGTGCACCATCATGGATGTGAATACTGTTTGAGCGAGGGTGCGTGAGGAGTTTTCCGGATCGTAAAAATTCTGTGTCTCGAGTACCAGGTGAGGCTTCGTAGGACTCATGCGGGTTGAGTTTGAAGCCGTGCTAATTTCTTTCCGGGCAGCCGCCGTTAAAAATGGTTTATTTACAGTTTGGGAAGTTTCCAAAAAGTCAACTACCGAATTATTTATACACAATCAATCAATCAATCAATTTATTCATCGATATGGTAGCCAATCCTTACGATGTGAACGTTAATGACAAATTAAATAAGGTTAAATTACATAAGGTCCAGTTTAAGTAAAAGTAAAGAAGTAATAGTAAAATTGCAGTCACATTGCATTAAGCGTAGTAACTAAAAATCTTGTATAAAATTTGTTGTCTTGATTGCTGCTGTCCAAAAATTAAAAATGTCCCTTATTTTCGTTTCGTTGAGAGAGTGCAAGTTATACATGTAGTTGGTTCTATCACAATTTAGGTTATGATCTTTCAAATACACATTGCGGGGAGATCTGTAGTGCGGACACACATACATTACATGAAAAACATCTTCGAGATCATTCTTGTTACATATGTCACAAGGCTTGTATCCTTGAGGTCTGCAGCCTAACAGACGAACACTTTTATTAACACACACATAGGATAAACCACACTTTAACTGTACAATCAGACGAGAAATCATCATTGGGTATCCAAAATTCAGAAATGGGTCTGGGAAAACATTTGTTTTTATTTGTCGATAATCCAGCTTGGATGATTGCATTGCGTCAACATCACTGTTCACCTCACGAATCCTTATATTTGTTGCAAAAGCACCCAGCCTCTTCGAAATGTATTCCGGGTCCTGATTTGACCACATACTGGCAGCTTCGTACTCTTTCAGTAACTTTTCTAGTTGCAGTGTCCAATTGAAGCTAATGTTTGACATATGACATACTCCAAGTAGACTGTTGTACACAACACTGATTAGAGATTCCTTTCGCTTGTTGAGTAAACGCATCCAGAATTTTATTATTGTCGTCAGGAGGTGGCTTTTTAAATTGTTGAGTCCAAGTTCCAATCGAACAAACCACTGTGGTGCTTCATTCGGAATATATTAGAGCCGTCTATAATATTGCAGTTCGAAGGACGCAATTTCTTCAACAAATGGCAGACCCCACACTGGAAATGCATAAAGGAGCACTGATCTTGCTAATGATTCAAACAGCTTGCGGTGTGCGTTCAGTTTGGTGATTTTGGCTCTTGAGATAAGATTTCCAAGTGCCGCCATTGCACATTTTGCCTTCTTCTTGAAGTTGTCTTTTGCTACGCTGAATTTGGCAGAGCAACAGAATGGAACTCCAAGGTAAGTATACTTATTTACAATTTCGATTTCATCCTTGTCCCAAAAGAACTTCGTATTTGCAGCGAGTCGTCCACCTTCCTTTTTAAAAACAACTATTTTGGTTTTGCTCATGTTTACTTCCAACTTGTTTACTTCAAAGTACTGTTTCAAGATATCAATCTTCTTCTGCAAGTCTCCAGGTGTTGTGGCAATGAGAGCAATGTCATCCGCGTACAATAATATATGAATGAGGTACATGTCCATCTGTATTCCGTGTATGCCGCTTCTCTCCAGATCATTCACGATATCATCCAGAAATAGAGTAAATAATTTTGGTGATAGGACTTCCCCTTGCAAAACCGATTTCTCTATTGGGATTCGGCTAGAAACTTCTTCCACTGACTTGACCATAGCAGTTGCCAGCTTGTAAATCCTTTTGACAGCGCCAGTAAACTTGTTACTCAATCCAAGCTTGTTCATTTTAGCCCAGAGAAGATCATGGTCAATTGAATCAAAAGCTCCCTTCAAATCCACGAAGCACACAAACACCTTAGCTCCCGTTAGTCGCAGTTGATACTCAATAATGGATTGAAGCAAAAAAATTTGCTCCTCACATCCTCGTCCGCTAAGGTAAGCACCTTGGAATTCCGAAAGCTTATTGTGTTGCTCGCACCAAGTCGTCATTCTGTTACAAAGCAAGGAGGTATATATTTTTAGCACTGAGTTGACAAGAGAAATTGGCCTGTAGTTTTTTGGGAGATTTGGGTCTCCCTTTTTAAAGATTGGGCAGATTAGCAATTCACATAAGTCCACTGTTGGATCAACCTCTCCCTTAAACAACTGGTTATAGAAATCCAAAAGGGCAACTAGTAATTCCATCGGCAGAGTTTTCCACACTTTGTTCGGAATTCCATCCGGACCAGGGGCTTTGTTTGTTTTCAATCGACGGATGACAAACTCGAGTTCTTCAAATGTAAAACTCTGGTCCAACTCCACATTAACACTAGCGGGCTCAATGTTGGTTTGATTAGTTGTATTTGTGAGGTTTTTCTTGAATAGCGCTTTAAAGTAGAATTTCCATTCAGCTAGATCGATACCTGAGTAGTTTGATTTTCTGCGGTTGTTTAGTGTTTTTATTGCGTTCCAAAATTCCTTAGCATTTTCCGATGCATTGATTTGGTTCGTGACTTTTTGTAAAAATGTTTCTTCCTTTAATTGCTTCAGGTTAAAATAATCACTCTTTGCTTCTTGAAAACCTTTTAGCTCATCCAAATACAATCGATCAGAAGATCTGGCTCGTCTGAATTTGTGCAGGCAGTGTAGCATTCGCTTTTTAGCAGTAACACATTCTTTATCATACCAGAAGGGTCCTCTGTTGTCAGTGCTTGTAAGTCTATTCTTGACTAGGTGGCAATGTTGGGCGGCTTGATAAATTATTTGTTTTAAGTCGTTTAGTAGTCGGGTCCCAGGAATATCAAGTGCTTGGATTTGGCACATTTCTCTGAATAAGGTGGATTTCTCATTGCTCCATTTAATTGCTGGCATTTTCGTCGTACGCTGTTGTGGGGGGGCCGGGATTATTTTGTTTAAACAGATAGAGATTGGAAAATGATCCGATCCACAGTAGTTAAGAACTTTGAAGTCTTGAATGTTTTTTAACATTGGCATTGAAGAGATACCGTAGTCAACTACACTGATTCCCAAATGATTAGAGAAAGTGACTTCACCCATGGAGTCCGAACATTCATGCTATTTATATATTATATATAAACTATATACTATTATATTTATATGAACGTTATTTATACACCCGGGAGGGGAGAATTGTCCAGGTAAGGGCTCTACGGATTCCATTTCAGTGTCTCTGTTTGTAATGGCTCGTGAAAAGCCGCAGCCAGCAACCTTTGCACAATGTTGACATTGATTATTGAGAAGACTTAGATGTTTTCTCTCAGGCTGAATGCAAGAAGAAGTATTGGTCACATTCGACTGAATACTAACAACCGCCAAAGAAGAAGTTGGTTTAGGAGTAACTACCATCAGAGGATTGGGTGTTGGGCCTTCGGACGGGCAACTGACGCTGACGGAGATAGATAGATAGATAGATAGATAGATAAATTCTTTATTAGGTCAAATTCATCAGTTATACAACTGCTGTCAACGAACGGACCAATTTTTGAGTTACACTCANGAAGAATAATTTTACATCTGTTAATTTAGAATTTTTACAGGAAAATAACAGTAAGACTAATAATTGTTATACATATATAATTCAATTAAACACGTCAAGTCTTCTAGAAAGTACATACTGGGCGAGTTCCGTCTTAAAATTTGATGGATGTAGTAGTTGATGGAGTATTTGATGGGCCGCCCACAGGGTCCACCAAATTTACTAACTCGGGTACACTTATCATAACGAAGTCGGAAGTAGTTAATAAAATTGCGTTAATGACATATTAAATATTTATTACCGTTCAAATTATTTGCATATTAAAAATAATCCAACCAAAAAAATATTCCCAGCGAAGGGTGCTATATTGTGAAGATACCGTTGTCAAATTACATCTAAATGCATGCAATTTATCAGGCCAAGCTAGATAAGACCGATAAAAATTAGCATAGAGTTATTGGTGGCGAAACCTCTTAAGGATTTCGTTTTGATTCGGGGACATTTTGCTTACGAATTGATTGATTAATTGATTTGTCTTTATTCATCTGTCAACTGATTTCACATTGATGAACAACTTGTTTTTTAAGCCACAGGGACAGACTAGGTGCTATACTTAAATCAAACATCAAGTTTCATTTCATAAAACAAATAAAAGTAGTTTCAAAATTTAAAAACAGATTTACAGCTAAAGTTAACAGGTGTAAATGTTCTCGCGTCGCAACATAATCCGCTGATTTACTCTTTTTCGAAACAGCTAACCGCTAATTCTTAAGTCTCTGATCTTAACAGGCAAACTATTCCATAATTGCGTTGCCCTATATGAGTAGTTGGAATTATGGAATTTAGTTTTAAACTTTAAAGTCTTAAATAATCTAGTTAACGTGGCAACATTAAATCTCTCCGTAACAGTAAACAAGTTGAATTTCTTTAGAAGGTCATGTATGTTTATGCTCCTTCTTTGAGTTAACAGTCTATTGCGGTATTGCACAATTTTTGGTGTTGTTCGCCCACTGACTTTTCCCAAACAGTGACTTAAGTTTAGGGAACTCATAAGATAACAACAGGTTGGTGACTTTGCCTTGTAGATTTTCTGGAGAGGCATTAGGAACAATTCACCAAACAGACAAGCAGAAATCTACTATGGAGTGTACATAAGCTCCTATCATAAGTGACAATGTGTGTTTTGTTAATTTCCTCCTTTCCCTATTGATCATACCAATTGCGGAAGCTGTCATTCAATTGGAAAGCAACATTGGTATGATTTCTCAACTTATTGTACATATCCCGGTCCCCTTTAAGCCTTGACTGCTTAAAGGCTTTTCTCGCTTTCATATCTTAGTTTGAGTAGACTACTAGTGAACCAGGGACATGACTTATTCTTTGCCGTATATAGGACATTAAAATTTTACAACATATCAGCACGGATTTCTCAAGTACCCAGTCCGATAAACCAGCTTCCGGAAAGGCTTTAATAACCTCATTGGTCACAACTTGCCAGTCTCCTTTACCATTCTTAAGTAGCAGCTCAGGATCCAACATGTGCCCTGGCAGTAGTTCCGTCATTACATAGGACCAGTTAACACCTTTAAATATCATTGAATTGCTAACTACAAGTTGGTGCCGAGTTTGATTAATAGGTAGGACTGCGTAAACTAAATTATGATCAGTGGTTGAAAACTTCAAAGAGCCTGAACTAAGCACTGCTTTTTTACAGTTCAGAAATACTGGGTCAAGCTATGTTACAGAGCTTTGAGTGATTCTGGTGGGTTTCTGATTAAGTAGTATAAAATTAAATCTCCTAAATATGTTCACCAGATGAATTGTATCCGTGTCACAACTCTTATTGTACAATTCTGAAAGAGGAGGAGCTTTTAAAAATTCGAAGTTAAAATCCCCAACACAAACTACGTTCAAGTCAAAATATTGTGCATATATAAGTAGATCTAGTAAGAAGTCCAAGAACTCCCTTCGTTAAAGGATGATTGTAAATTACAACTAATATTAATGGATCCATTCCCCTCTGGTTTACATGAAAGACTGCTTATTTGGTTTCTGGCTGGTGACACCAAGTTATGAGTCGGCTGGACAAAGCTGATATTAGAAGTCCACCTCCACCAGCGGAGTGTCCATCATCAGCCTAGCTAGTTGGCAATTACAATACTGTACTTAGAGGTCCTATCAATAGAGTCCAGTTTAGACTCGAACAAGTACAAGCTCGAACATTTAACTTATCTGCATTGGCAAAGGAGCAAACATCTCGATGTTTGTTCCTAGTGCTACATAAGTTGGCATGAGCCAATCTAAACCCTTCTATAGTTATGCCTGGGCTTACGTTCGGAACAATGTCTTCGCTTGAGGTGTCAAAAGAGTCTTCAATTTCATTTAGTTGATAGTCTATTGAGGTGTCTTAATCGGAAGCTTCATTTTTGCACTTCTTGGAGATGTAAGTTTTTTTATATTCCACCAAGTCCTGATTTTTAACTTTTTTGGAGCAGGGAAGAATCCTGTGTGTGTAGTTGCGGCACTTGGTGCAGAGGAGCTTGTGTTGTTTACGACCAATTCTCTCTGAGCATAAGTGGCAGTAGTTTTGCATTAGAGGTGGGAGTGGTGAACGGATGGGGGCGGCTTAGATTCAAAATTGGATATCCAAAGCCTCTCCGAAAGATATAGTTTTTCAGTGTGATGCCACCATGTAAAAAACAGAGCATTCCATCAGGACATATAAAGGTGTTATTTGATTGTATTTTATTAGAACGACACTGGCACCGTAGATTCAGCTATACGTACGCATTACTTACCGGCATAAAATGCCTCGTTCACGAGCATTCATCAAATTGAATCATTATATGTGGCCTGGCAGCGCAATTTTTCCAATATTCCTTATCCTATGATATTTAGTTTGAGTTATGCAGTTGTCACCAACTCTCTTTGTGCAGCTAATTTTCACCAACTCTCGCCATGCAGCTGTGTCAGTTGTCCATTTGGGGTAAGCATCGACTTGTGGTGAAGGGACTGACGGCGGAGGGGTGGGGTTATAATCCAATTTTTTTTCAAATTTGAATGAGAACAGTCACGACACCGTTACCGTTGGGCAACTATTTGCCACACGATTTCTGACTAAAACTTAGCCGAATGTGCAGGCTAGATATGCTCACGTCACAATCACATTGTCATCTCCTATATTTACTCACGGCTTGTTTGTGCGCACTAATTGTGAGACATTTAATCGATTTAAAAATACAATTTGTGCCATAAAATCAATTCAATCCATTTGATCACTTTTTGATTAGCTATGCCTGAGAGATAATGCAAGATGTGGCAAAGACCATGAATGCTGCAGTCGAAAATGTGCCCAAGGTGTTTGCACGGTAAGGGTCAATTTTGTATTATTTGGGAAGATACCTCTCTGAGGTAAGTTTTTGATTCAAGTGTTTTGCTCTTGGTACATAATTTTCTGTTATTGAAAGTAAGAGTTTTCAGCTCCACCTCCACGAACTAACGACCTATATCGATTGTGGATTGTGGAATGATTTATTAATGTCACCAATGTACATTCCTCTCAACAATACGAACAAGTCACATTGAATTATCAGAGAGTGTCTCTAGTTCCGACTTAACAATCTTTAACAAAACAGCCAATAACAAACATACTTAACTAATTCTAATTTATACAGTGTGTTCACAAAGAATAAATGTAATTTCTAGCTTCGTATATATGATCCTGAAATTTTGACTTAAAATTTGATAAACATGATTTTACATTCTATCATTTGTTAGGTAAATTATTCCACTTTTTAATAGAACTTAATTTCATAGAGTTCGCCAGTACTGTTTTAATCTTTCGGTGAACGTGAAAAGTGCATTCCTCTGATAGAGGTCGTACAAATTAATAGATCTGACCAGAGCCCTGCACTGACTAAGTTTATTACCTTTGTTCTTTTGCTCATGGGTCCAATTTGCTTTACAATAAAACGCTGCAGTGTTTGGGTGATGAAAAGTAAGCAGTTGTCTGGAAATTTGCTTTTGCAGATCTTGTAGCTCATGTGTGCAACTCCAGCCCCAGATTGAAAGCGCGTAATCAATTACAGGGACTACAGGGGTGCCAGTTAAATACGAGCGATTTTCAAACTGCTAAAAAAACAAAACCGCTGGGAATTTTTTAAGGAAATTTGACCTCCAGAAAGGTCAAACCCTAAAAAAGTAATCAGTTTTGGTTTCGGTGCCGATTCTAAAACTGGGTCGCCCAGTCAGCCCGAACTCCGAAAACATGGTGAAAGTACTTTGCGGGCCATGCTAACGTATGTTAATGTGGTTATGTTATAATTGTTTTTCCCACACAGGTTTTGGGGGTTCGACCTTGAGTGTTGGCTTCAGAACGAAGCCAATACATTAGTTAGTATTAATCTTGGTTTTTGGTAAAACAAAAATAAGCGGAAGTACTTCCGGCCTGCCATACACCCCGCAACTACCACTTTCTCCCCAAAACTTGCGCGATGAGGTTTCACCCAACTGCCAGGTGCATTTTCAATTCTCCGCACATAGAAAATTTTAATCTGGTGCTCGAATCTTGTACATGGAGGAATGCTTCGTCCATCGTGGCACAAAACTCCGACTTTGACCTCGCCAAGTGGTGCCTGTACAGCTTCCGGAAATTTGACTTCCGGTTTTGAATGTGCGACACTCTCAGAGCATGCACCGATGTTTTCACTTGGCAACTTGATCTAATTTGTTCTATATGATGGTACTAATAGTGGTTCTACCCAAATTCACTGTTTAAGCAATGTTACCTTGATGCGGGGGGTTTTATTTTGAGGTCAACCTGCTAATCCTCTGAATTGCTGATTTTGTCACTTTTTGGAATTCTCAGCTTCAATGAGGAAGCACTTCACTTTTGTAACGTGAAAATATCACGTTATGCATGCGTGCAATCTGTATGCACTGTCTTCAATCCCCGTCCCATTCATTCACCTACCAATCTACCTGCCTGCCTACACCTGCCTGCCTATCAATCCCGACAAAGACCGAGGACAGGATTCTCATCCCATCAAAACCAAAGATTCCTCAGTTCTCCAGACCAGTCCCCAGTTTCTTTTCATCGTAACTACTCTGCGCTTAACGCATGGAATATTTTGTAAAATGTAGTCTCATATTTGCCCCAATAAAAGTAAAGTGCAAACTACCATCGCCTGTCTTGGACTTCAATTATTTTCCTCATCTGGCTACACATCCATCCCACTCGACTATTAATCCCTGAGGAAGGACATCACCACGCCAGGATTCCAATTGTTTCGGGCGGGGACTTAAGGAGTCGTAAGGAACCCATCAAGGTTTTTGTGATTGGGAATATTTGGCGGGAAGCATTCTTTTGGTGAACTGGCTTTCCACGAAATCGGAACGGCTCATATGGCTGTCGCAAGGGATCCTAGTGGTTCCGGTGACGCTGAGCTGGTTTGATGTGCCTACTACGAATCACCAAAATCCCAAATACCGGGGGTGGATATTTCCTTTGGGTTTTCCTTTCCTTTCTTGGGTAAAGTCTCAAGTGTGCCTTGTAACGTTTCTATGGGGCATCCTGATAGTAACCTCAAGTGCTAAAGGGCGGCCAGAGGCCCTGTGCATTTTTCCTTAGGAATCTATAAAGTTTCCCTTGGGCATCCTAATAAAAACCAAAAAGTAGTCAAGGGCGGCCGGAGGCCCTGTGCATTTTTATTAGGAATTTCACTATATGGGAGATAGTAAAATTCTTCGAACATAAAGTAGACAATTGGCATACGGGAAATAGCATTGTACGGGTACGGGACTCCCCAGTCCCTGGTCTGCTGCGTCGCAGATTAACAGCCCGGCCTAAACGAACCAGCAATCTTATTTGTTAGGGAAAAGGTCAAAGGTTATGCTTGCATGTTATATGCATCTGCATTTTAGTAGGCTAGCAAAGCATTGTCATTTCACCCTACACATTGGCGACCGTGATTTTAAGGACCTAGGTAGATGCTGGTTTCCCACAAAAATATGCTAACACAAAATATGGAAATTTCTATTTGGAGAGAAATGTCTTTTTCACCCCTACAAAATTGGCGACCGTGATTTTAAGGACCTAGGTAGATGCTGGTTTCCCACCAGTAAATGCTGATACAAAGTAGGGTAATTTCTATTTAGAGAGAAATGTCTTTTTCACCCCTACAAAATTGGCGACCGTGATCATAAGGACTTTGGTAATTGCGAGTTTCCCTAAAAAATATGCTAATAAGAAGAGTATTACATTTATGATGATTTCTATTCGGAGAGAAATATACCACATTTAGTTTAACATTCAGGGGAATTAAGGAGATTTATTGCAACCGGTGTAATGCGATAATTGCCTTGTGGAGACAGGTGAGTGACTGTCTGGATTTACACCAATCTGCATAATTTACATGTTAGGATGGTATGCTCAATGTGGAGTGAGTGACCGTCTGGTCTTTACATTGTTTGCATATTAACATTGCAAGGGTAGGTACAGTGTGAGCAAGAAATAGTTCTTTAACCTGTCCCTATCAACATCCCATCCTGTTTGATTTGAATAATCTTCCCACAATTTTAACAATTAACTCAATTTAAATTAAATTTGATATCTTTTAGTTTATTGACATGTGAGTCGTTTTCGATTCCAATCTTGAGTCAAAATTTCCACTTATATTCCATTTACCATTCCGTTTTACCTATTATCTACAAATAAATACCCAGTAATTCATATTATTTTCCATCGCAATAGGCAGGATACGTCGTAGTATTCCAGACACTACTAAGGTTTATGCAAATTGTTCAACCAGGAGACACCTGTCGTAAGGTCGGTTGAAACTGTGAGGGTGAAAATGGGACAAAAATGTAGGCGTCCCCACTTGGCCAAGGAGTACTAGGGAAAGGATATGGGGTTTCCTACTCAACCACTTGCGTAGGCCTCTGCTGTCCTACAACACAGCAGAGGTGCAAGGCATAGTCTCATTCATCACCTCTCACAGCTCTCTCCCCATAGGAGAAGAGCGGCCCACCGCGGTTATAGGGCTCTGGAATGTACCCTTTTCGTTTCATCTGGATCGGAGCAGGGGATATATGGTTCCTCTCATCCTCGTCTTGGCTGCATGCACCACCCAATGCATGCGTAACGAAGGATGATTGGACTTCAGGTGATAGAGGGGGGGAGGGGGACGGGACAGGAAAACCCTCCACCACCTGGACGGGTAGGGAACTCAGCGTATCCAGGACGGTGCGGCAGGGGTGCAAGCTTGGCGAGTCCCCGAT
>JAAXYW010003282.1:0-12160 GCA_036851895.1 Orthonychiurus folsomi | reverse complement strand
TCGTTTCACTTTCCGTTCATGTGGATTTCGGGGTTACTCCTTAAGCCTTATTCTACCAATGCAATGCATTATTTACTCAAACTCCCGTTCCGCCGAGGCCGGAAGGGAAGGAATGTCGTTTGCAAAGTCATCCACAGGACAACCGCACATCTTCAGTAAATTCAGGAGCATGGCCTCCTCCTCTCTTTGACTGTGTATTTGCATAAGAAGAATACAACGGCGGCTAAACCCACGATTATAGTGAAATACGCACAAGTCTCGTCCAGGGTGGATTGAAAATCGCAAGATTCGCAAAAATCGTCCTTGCAGTTTTGAAGACGCCTGCCTCCGCTTTCTCCCTGAGAAAGTTTGGTTTTGGCTCCGAGAGAAAGTATCTGCAGAGGTACGTACGCATGAATGCCTGATACTCCTGAATTTCCAATGCCCCAGTTCCTTACATAGCATACATAGCCTTAAACCCTCATGCATTGCATTACGTACGTACGTAGTTTTTGGCTCAACCTTCCCTTTCCCCATGTCGAAAACCATGCTGGTTTCACACACAAATTCGTGGCTTTTGTATGCATTGCATAGGATAGGATTGTGTGATTCCTGACTGGAAAGGATGAGGCCGGGCTGTGCCGTGCCGTGCCGTGCAATACGGCCATGCCATTCCACAAGGGATAAAAGCTTTAGGCCTGAGAGCAAATAAATAGACCTCAATAGAAGACATTGAATGAATGGATTGATACATTATGCTCCCCTCCGATGGATGGAAGGCAGTAAATTTGAGTGTACACAATACCAGGGAGGCTTTCATCATATTATAATGAAATGTTGGCTTTCACCTCAATGTGATGTTTGCTGTTGAGTCAAGTGTGTGTGCACGGGGCACGCATAGGTGCCGTCCCACTTCCACGGCTTAGACATGACATAAGCTTTACACAAGTTGTATGTGTATGGGAAAATACAAATACAAAATGACGAATACGAATGCCATTGAAGAGAGGAGAAATCCCCTTCCCCTTAACTGCTCAATCAAACGTGGGGGCTTTTGAAATGTGGGGAAAGCACGGCGGGTGAAAGTATGAATGTAGGTTCATCGCGCTCCAGGTAAGTAATAGGTTAAATTCAAACGCCACTCTCGCATGCCAATTGTAATTTTCTCGACTCGGGAGTCAATCAGCGACTACCAGAATCGACCGAGGGGTTGGAATTCCAGTAAAAATGGAGTGGCGGGATACCTGTTTGATGGAAATCCTTGAAATGGGTTTCTTATATACAGTACTTACGTACATACGTAAGGTTTGTTTGACGTATCGATAAAAAGGGTGGACATATTACATTTCCAAAATTTCAACCTTCATTTCAAACATGCGAAAGGTTCATAATATTATACATAAGGCGATAATAATAAGCACGCACTCATTCCTTCAAGTCCTTTCCTCATGACTTTCTTCGTGTGAGCTAGTGTGATTTTTTCCACTCCCCTCTCCTCACGGGCAGCCGTGCCAAGATTTGTGTAATGCCATTGTTTGGAATTTTTCACTTCCCCTCATGCCATGCAGGGGAATGGGATTAATGCACGGACTCGGCATGAATTTAACTGGGCTCATTTCCATCCAGTCGCTTTCTTTTGAAAGGGGCTTAGTAAAGCATAAAGGTGTTCCCTGAAAGCACTTTGAGAAAGAATAATTTCTATCATAAATTATTTTCCGGGTCCGGTCAATCTGAGTGGAGCACCCGGCACACCTGGCTTTTTGGGAGGGGTAGGGCCAACAGCTAATTTAAGAGCGGAGGGAACCAGAGGTATTATGCTCCATAAATAGTATGCATATTCAAAAAGTGCATTCATTGTCTGCCCGAAATTACTGGAATTGACACTTTCTCATTTACAAGGATAGAATGCAATACCCCAATCAAATCATGGGTTGAGGGCGCGGTCCCCTAGAAGTTATGGAATGGTTTGGGGAAAGCTAATTCCGTTACAATCTGTAATTACGGATTATGTGCGGATAGGTTTACCACTACCAAGAGACCCCGAAATGACTTCCGCTCCGCGCGGTCAAAAACCCCACAAATGGCCCAGTTTGTAGTGTTGAATGCCCGTAACCCATAATTACTTTTTGTGACTTAATTAAGGCTAAAAACCTGATTATCCGGTGCAGAAAAATACTGCAAATCCTTTCAGCAATGCGGTGTAAATGTCCCAAGAAATAATGATTTAAATTTCATTCTGTTCAGGCATGTGTAAATGTGAGTTTGGAATTAACCGTCCAATTCCACAGCACATAGCCCGGGAAAACTGAGAGAGCTGGACGTGAACGACGTCCAACTCCAGAGTAGGACGTGCTGAAGACTGTGTCATGTACACGTCCATTACCTTTCTCAGACTTTTCTCCATCAACTGGCAAATCTGGCAGCGGCCAACTTCTGCCCCGGAACCCCTAGTCGTGTTAAATGTGAAAAAGATTAGAAGGGAGAAAGCATGGGGGGTTTCAAATCAGGCGGCATAAGTCATGGCATGGCCAGGACGCCCGCACACGCTTTCACCTACTTTCTCTGCTTTCACTGCAAACGCGAATACGTGAAATTACCGACTTTTATTCCCTTGAATTTCAATTCCTACAAGGCCGCATTTCAAAAAGGGTTCCCCACTCATGTATATACGTACAATTCAGGGAAAAGGAAATCCCCGGTCAGTTACTCCAATTCCGCCACTCTGCGAAATTGAAACCTTCGGGCCGCAGAGCCGACCAAAGGCTGCCCTTTCCCATGTACCCATTATCAGAGAATTCGTGGTAATATTAAGCCAGACCAGGTCATCCAAATCAATTGCTACGGTTGGAGATGGAAATCCGAGCTTTTTTCTTTTTGCAAATCCGACAGAAGAAGATCCTCTGGAATAGGAATTCAATTCACAGGAAGGGTAAGCCTAGGCCTGAATAACATTCTTTTTATCTCTTCTTAATTTCTCCTTCCGATCCCTCTCCAACTTTCCTCAACTTTCTTTCTCTTTCACCGGCAGTTGGGTTGAGGAAATCTGAAGGCGATGGCGAGGTCTTCGTCTTTAGACAAAGACTCGAAGACGGTAGAGAAATTCCCTTTAGCCCTCAAAGAAATGGATCCGGAAGCAAGCTGTGAGTGTAAAAAGATTTTGGCCAGCATGGTCCATGGCATAGCACATAACGAACGCTACTTTACGTACACGTTACGTGTGTCACAGCCATCGCCCCAACTATAGTTGGCCCGCCTAATGAGTCGACTTCTATTCCATACCTACCACCACCCGCCTTTCCCCATCCAATTCCTTCATCACATTATGCTTGGGACAAATTTATTTAAGAACCTCAGCTGTAGCAGGGATGTGACCTCCTCGAGAAATCCGAGTTTAACGGGCGGGCCCTGTAACCTGGAATCTGGGCTTTCGCACAGCACAGCTCAGCTCCATTTGCAAAAGCGAAGCAATCAATGAAGTTTTGTTCTTGTATCACGCGGCAGCCGCAATCCGCACCAAAGGAAATGGGAGAAGGAGCTTCCAGCCATTGTCTTCATTTATTTTCTCATGCCTCTTAAATTGCCCCGACTTTCCAACACAGCACAGAATTCAGTACAGTAAGGGGACCTAGCCTAAACCTTGGCAGGGACTTCCAAATCTCTCCCCCATTAAATCTAAATCGAAGGGGAAGCCAATAAACACACACACACATACATACGGCACACGCGGCTCTTTTTATACGGCCAACAGGCTCTTTTTTTTTTACTGACTTCGATTCCTCTTACTCTTAATTAGGCGGGAAGGAAATAAATCATGGAACAAAAGATCAATTGTACTCAAGGAGGCAACGAAGGCATTAAAAGTGGAGGCCCAGCTGGGGAGCATGCATACTGCATTCATTCGGAAGCGACATGCGAAGCTTCTTCTCTGCTGTGACGTCATAAAAAATTAATAGCTAGAATTTCAGGAACCGGGTTTGTGTAATAGAATTGCTTGAAGCAATCTGAATCTGAATGCACTTCCAATTCCAGATGATCCTTTCCTTCGAACGGATTTTACAAATCTTAATATAAGAAACCAACCCGACCATTTTCTTTGAGATGAAATAAAATCGCGGATGCCGGAACTATTTCAACTGCAGTTCTATTCCACAACAAATTTCCAAATGTCCCACTGCTAAGGAAAACCCCACACTCTTAAGGAAGGGAATAATGACTACCCTTTTACAAGCATTCCCCCTCCCCTTGACTACAGATGTTTAAAAGCCTTTGCAGGGATGTATTTATCGTAACTGCGTTTGAATAGTTTTCCCGCTGGAGAAAGCCACGGAGAGGAATGAAATGACCATCAAAGGATAAAAGGACGGAGCCCACTAAGCCTGTAAGTATTGTTTTAAGGCTATTTACAATGGTCCATCTGATTCCATAAAATGACTCTCTCTCCGCTCCTCATTTTCTTTTATACTCGTCTTAAATTCAGGAATAGGGGTACGCGTACACTCCAGCCCATCGTAAATACCCTGATCTTCGGAACCCTACAAACCTATGTATGCTTTGCTCCGGAAAATCCTTCCCCGCTTTCCACAATCCACAGCCACTTTTTTTATGCTGACAGTATGCATTTTTCTCCGAATCCAGATTTAAAGCCAAGGCAAAAGATTCGCAAAGCAAAAACTATTCCCTTGCCTTGCTTTCTCCGTATAAATTCCAAACAAACGGACTCGAACTAAAGTCCATACCTGGATGACCACGACCACTCAACTCAAACAAACTTACTTTTCGACATTCTGGCCTACTCCCTTCAAGACACGGAAAAACCGGGGAAAGCAAACACGATAAATCCCTTCCACCGAAGCCGCCTTCGTGTCATTCCGATGTAAGGGCTTTGACTTTGGAAGGGAAGTGAATCCCCTCAAAGACACCAAGGAATCAGTCAGAGGAAAAGGGACGGGGAAATAAACCTAAAAGCCTTCCCCATGCATCAAAATTGAGGGGAAAAGGAAACTGGGGCGAATGGCAAAGTAAATAAGACGCACGTACGTACCGCTGCATCCGCATGGGGGTTTTGAGGCTTTTTTTTCTTTTTCTCCACGACAAACTGATGCATTAAATTGAAAAATCAATAGGACATACAGATACTTTACAGGGGATCTGAGCTTTTTTTTTGTATACTTTCACCCAGATATCCTCACACCTTATCATCATTCCTTGTCTCTTGGCTTTAAATGATGGATTCTTTCTTATGTCGCTCTCAGGGGAACCCCGCCGTTGCATGTACGTACGTACTTTCTCCCTTTGCATACAATTAAGGGATCTACTAAAAATAGTACGAACGTACGTAACTCTCGTAGGAAATTCTTAACTTCGTTCCCACTTTTGACATGGTACGCTACGCACATACTTGGAAATGGCTGGACGGTTTCTTTGTAACCACGGGTCGTCAAATCCAGGACCCCCCTCCCAGTCATTTGCAAACCACCATAAAATGAGAGCCAAAAGTTTTCAAATTAACACATGTGGAGTAAATGCCGTACCTTTATTCCGGTACGTACATGAAATGAGATTGAATCTCGGCAAACACGTGGAAAAATCAACACAACCACCCAGTTTACAGCTATGGCTTTCCTTTGACCGGGCGACCGAACTTTCTCTCAACGGAGGGGATGCTAAAAATCTCCTTTCGGTTGGATTATTTGTCCCAACCGAATAAAATAACACGGACGCCGTACATACGTACAAAAGGGAACCGGATTCTCAATTGCTTCCCAGGAATCCTAAAATCAGGGCAAATATGGGGGAGTCTTATCCCATGAAACCGCTCCGGGAATTCCACGTACGTACTCGAGCAAGCGTTCGCGATAAGCCACCAGAATAATAATAATAACAATAATAATAATAACGTAATATGTATTGTGTCGGCAGATTGCTCATGTTCATTCATATGTTTTCCCTTCCCGCAATTTCATTCCTTTCAGGGGAAAAGTGAGGAGGCTCCGGAATTAACTGTTCGTCAGAGTAAAGGGAAGGAGAAAACGGAAGATCGTTTCCCTTTAGGGGAATTCCTTTCTCCAAAAACGAAAGATCTTCCCGGCCCGACTTTCTCTTCCTTAATGCTTAAGACTCCGCGCGGCCTTTCTCCATAATACCTCAAGGTTGCTTTTATTCATTTCATTTGGCACGCCAAACGCCTTTCACACTTATCTACTATCTGGGATCTTTGGGGCGCGTCCATAAACACATATTAAGATAAATAATGGAAGGCCTTTCGATCCACCGTTTTCCTTTCCTCCCCCGTCTCAGCCTGTCTATTCTATTCACGTATTAGTGAAGGGTCATTAAGCTTCCAAACTGTCTCCCCCCCCCTCAACCAAAATATGTGAGGGAGGGTTTTGCCAATAAGCTCAAGCTCTTCGTTTTTAGTATGTCAAGAAATATTTCGTGTTTGGATAAGGAGTCAGTCAAGTCAAGTCAGTCCTCGTACGTATTTGTTGTGTGTGCATGTATGGCGTGAGACGTGTTCCAAAATCCCACGTACCTATCACCTGGAGCTATAAAAAGAAATAGCAAACAAACGTAACGTGTACGTATGTCCGCCTTGGTAGATGTGAAGGAGTTTTTTTGGGGTATGGGAACCCTTTATGGGTGGCCGGTGGCAGTATCACATTGTTGCCTTCATAATGGGACAACAAGGAAAGGAAGTATATCGATTTTGGCTACCACCGTCTTCGTCTCTGCCTCCAGCTCTTTTGTATATTAGATATTGCATTGCTTTAAACTCAATTTCAATTTCCCCGTGTGTCGGACGCGTCAACAATGATGGATTTCCTTCGTGCATTGTCATTGTCTGTTAATTTTCATTACGACCCATCCGTGAATTAGAGTACGAGGAACCCAAATTGATGACAATTTTTATAATTAAGCCTGAATTGAAAATGATAAATGGAATAATCACCCCGTTCGTCCCATGACTCACCAGGGCAGCAGAATTAGCATTAGCATTGCATTTGCATGCTACTAATGGTGGCGCCTTGACAAACTCCGTTCCGGCAAACCCTCATTTGCAAAGAGCACTAACAATAATGCAAAAACACGATTCATTTGTCAACTCAATTTGTAATACTTAAAGTTCTAAGCCGAATTAATGACTCAGCCGAAATTGCCGGGATCGACGCCTCTCCCGGACGGAACTGCTGTGTCATCCCACTCACACTGTACGAAGTACACTGGGAATGGAAATATTCAAGGAGACGACTCCGAAAGTGCTGGGAATGTCAACGAAGGAGTGAGAAATTATAAATTGTGTGAGAACAGTTTCAGCTGGAGGGATTAAGCCATCCCCTGCTACGTCCGTAATAGTAATGTACCAGATCACATAGTTAATAACCGCACGGTCAATTGCTCTGGTGCGTAAGGGTTGGGTTAAGTTTATGTATTGTTGTTAGCCGCAAGGGAGGAGATGATTTATCAATCCCTTGATAAATGCACATGCTTACATTTGTGTACAAAACTGCGAATTGCTTGTACGTCCATTATCTACCACCACTTTCTCCTTTATAATTTCAACGTTAATGACATGCGTAATGACGAACATAATGTGTATAATTCAAAGCTTGAAAACTCAAAACGTCTTAAGAAACTGTAAAATCCCATCATCTTAAGGAAAGTTGCGGACATGGTTCACCAAAGGATTTGAATTTGCAAATTTTTCAAGGAAAGACTAAAAACCCTGACTGACTTATAAATAATGCAAATCCTCCCAGCTGGTCGGGTTTAATTAAAATCCATATTTAACTTCTACATAATCTTCCAAGAATTCCTTCCTTCCCATTGTAGATTTCTCGCGTGCCATTCTCCTATCCCTATATTCCACATGAACCTGGGATTGAACTAGATTTTGTATTGTGTACGCAGGTAAGCTACGCACCTACGTACGTATTCATTCACCAGATCTGAAATTAGCTCCATTGTTTTCTATCCTCCCCCATTGTTTCATACCCTCATAATTGCTCCATGTATTATATCATACAAACTACACTACACACGCATCCATACATACAGACAAGAGGCGTCTGTCTGCCTATTGATTATTATTCTCGTGTTGTTTGCATGCCCAGTCACCCATCCATTCTTCTTGCCCTGTAGTAGTACATATAGTACACACACAAAGGCTTAATTATTTAAGGGTTGTTTGAGGAGCAAGCCAAAGCGGGTGCTGCTCCTTTTTCTCCCCATGGAGGAGTGTGTGTCTTTTGTCAACTCAACTGACTGACTGCCCACGTCATGGACCCGCTTCATCCATCACCCATCATGCATAGCCATTCCCCCCGCTGTTGTGTGTGTCATGTAATGTCAAAGATGGGGGATTAAACCCGGATATTACTCAACTATCTACCCGGATGAGCATGGCCATACCCCGTAGCCAAATCCAGGCGTAGCGTATCCTGCTTTCCTCCCTTGGTTTAGTTTTCACTAAAAAATTCAATTATTTTTAAGTAGGGTGTTGTGGTAGGGTTGGTCCACTTGACTTGTATTAATAATTAATTACTCAACGCTTGATACGGAGGGTAGGACACGTGCCTGGGAGATTTACTTTTTATTGTTCAACACACGCCCTGCTCTTTCCGTAATGAGCTGCAGTACTAGTACATAACATAGTCATTTGTACATGTGTGTAATACACTAGTACATAACATAGGGAGGGCACTTCATGTAATCATTGTTGTTTTAATGGCATTATAAAGTCCAGGGTTCAAATAAACCGCCAATGGCACTGCCCACTGCCTACTTCATTATGAAAGAATACACATACACAAACATACGACGACATGGATGGGTACGTGGGATAAAGGAGAAGGACATAAATAAAAAAAAGAGATGTTTAATCACAGCAAGGGTGATTACATTGTACAATAGTTGCACTGCAGTGCATGGACTGGACTGGGTCGAGCCGGTTGTTTCGGGAAAAACAAACTTCCTCGTTAGCAAGTCATAACAATTCAAAAGGAAAGGGTGAGCAAGTGGCATGTTATATTTCAACCTCAGTTTACACTAAACATGACACACGTGGTAGGTAGGATTGCTTATTTTATAAATTTACATACAAGTCATCTATTCGGTATGATGAGGGATCTTCCCTGTCCGAAAAAACGAGCAGCCAAATTATCCTACCCTGCCTGCCGGGGTTATAACATTAGTACTACTGCACTGCACTGGCCAGAAAGAATAATAAATAATAAAAAAATAATATTTCATTTCCTCACTGCACCTACCCTGCAGATTGCACAACGGAAAATTTTGTGGCCTAATTTAGTGGCTTTCATCTCAACACACACCTATACATACGTGAACTTGTATTCTGCTCTACCACATACAAGTTCTTGCAGTTTGAATCCTTGGAGTATAAATACAGTTGAAATGATCTGTTCAACTCGTTTCCTTCATGGAAAGATCAAGATGAAAAAACAAAGTTAAAATAGGCCAACTCCAAAGGGTCCACCCCAAGAACAGATCCACCACACAATTTGTTTTATTTTTTAGCCGGGTAAAAGAGGAGGGAGGCTCCTATCATCATGGGCATTTGGTTCTCGTCTTTCCCCGCCCTATAACCGCCGTACGGCACGGCACGTCACGAAAACAGGAATTTTAGGGGGTAACAGAAAAAGCTCCCTTATTCCCCAAACTCATTCCTTTGTTTATTTATGGAAAGAGAGTAAAATGAATTCCCACTTCCAACTACGCATACCCCTAAAGAGTCCAAAGGATAAATTTTTAAAAACAAATTGATGATCCGGATGAGACTTTTGTGCGTGAGTAGTCAGCATTTGCATTAGCATTTAGTATTAGCTCCGACCGCTCGGGCCCCGGAAGAGCTTTACACAATTAGTTCATCTGTCCCAGTTTAATGGACCCCATCGCCTTTCCAAATCCACGGAATTCAACCTCTGATGAACACAGGGGGTTGAATTTGAATAAATATTTTAGAGTTCAACACTCTTGGGGATCACAAATCTTTCATTTGCATAAAATATCATCCACAATTTGCAAATACGTACGTACAATACAATGTAACATAACATACATATATGAGGCGGATTTGCGAGTTGCCTTAAAAAGTTGCCTGTCTGAAGGCCTCGTCTCATTTTGCCCAAATCCGTAATTGCTCATTAATCATAAAGGTTTTTGCTCAAAAATGCAAAACCAGGCTGGTCTTGTGCAATACAACATACACGAAGACGTGCGTGGCTGTGGCAGAGCAGTGCAAATCCAGGAAACAAGGAAATGAAATGTGTATGGGAATTGTACAACAAGTGAAGTGCTCAAGCAAATTATTAAACCCATACAAAACCCATTAATATGTTATTGGAAGGTGTTACAACCAAGCCTTGTTAATTTTTTATCAGAATAAATTAACATCATAATAAATGTGTGCAATTTTAATGCACATCCCTCAAGGCAGTCGAACCTCTGACGTGCAGTGAAGATGATCGAAGGAAATACGGAATAATTAATGGATATTTTTCGTTCACGAAATTGTTCGTGAGTTTTTGTGGCATAAACTTACGTAAATATCAACATCATGTGCGATATGGCTTAGGCATTGCATTGCATATCACATAGCGTTGGCCTGGTTTTCCATGTGAAGGGCAAGTGAGCAATAACGGAATGACGGATGACAAGGACGGGTTGGTGGAAGCCCAAACCCAGACACGTTTTTCGTCTTGGATTTACCTTTTGCAGGATTTCCCTTGAATTTGAAGACGGAGGAATAGGACACCTGAAGGAATCCAGTTTTGACAATAAAATAAACAAACGAAGCCAAACTGACTCAGAAGCTACTGTGGTTGTCACTCCATTACATGGATACATAAATAAGTGGGTTGAATCAAGGAATCTGTTGTATTGTGCTGTGCTGTATGCATTTCTTCACGTAGATGTACTCAAATGTACATACGCAGTGAACACTCGTTGCAATATTGACGGATAAAAAAACCTCAAAAATTTCAACTCCCCGCAATCTCAAATCTTGACAGATTAATCACGCCAGGGGAAACGTGGACACAGATAAAGAGGAAAACAATGGGGATGAAACTCATCGAAGATGAAATAAAAAAGTTATTAAGGGGGGTTCCCCGGCCCGTGCAATTCAATTCCGGAAAAACAATTGCCAATTTTCCTCAATTTGCTCAACAGAGTATAAAAAAAAGTCCAATTGGCATTGTAGACTAAAGGGGTACATTAGCCGAATAAGAAAATCAATAATTAATTATTGGTATACCGGATCCTATGGGTTCCTCCATCCCACGTGGAATGATTGACTGACATCGATTTCAATTACAGGTTTACTTAATTAGTTTACCTGTGGGTGCGCGGGCTGGGCTCGAACAGGATTCAAGTACAGACAGTGTGCGTATCCTGTACTACATCCCCATAAATTGTCAAAATGTTGCCATTGTCATTCACGACTTTTCATCTTTAGCCCCACCAGGAAGAAGAGTGCATAAAGATTTGGAAAAGAAGGCGCGGCCAGCTTCTTGACTTCCTTCAAAATCCTCATTAATTTCTGTTTCCATTCCAATCCCCAACTAAAGCTTGTACAACGCACTTTCTGATTTAAATTTGTACAAGTTAAAGCGTTAAATGCGCAAAAGATAGAATCTCATTATTCCATTCATTGCACTTGCTTGGCTTGGTGTGCATTGGGAACAGATGACACTCGAAATATTTTCCAATAAAAAAAACCAGTTTTACCTTTTACTCGCATGCATTACACACCAGCCACGCAGTATTTACATCAAAAGGGCACATAAAACTTGATAAAACCTCCCCAACGACCAAACCATTTATTCTCCTTACCACAATTTATTGGGAAATGGAAAACTGTGCTGTTGGATTCCTTGTCCAATGGATGGACAATAATTGTGTAATTCAACCTTGCTATCCAATGAATGATTGTTAGTAAATCCGAAAGAAAAAATAAAACGCCAAGCGAAGGATATGTGAGACGTGGGACGGGACTTTCTTTATTACACCCCCAACTTCCCATTTGAATTTGAATGCAATTTGCATAATGCCGAAGTCAAGGTAAAAAAAATACGGGAAAGAAATGGATGGCAAAAGTGTCCATTATTAGAGCGGCTGCCATGCATTGCATGCAGCAGCTCTATATACGATGTAGCAAGTGTAT
>JAAXYW010003281.1:0-12162 GCA_036851895.1 Orthonychiurus folsomi | reverse complement strand
AGAACATGTCCAACGTTATGCATACATACAATAATTATTAAAATTGATCCTGGCTTGACGCTGATCGATTTCCCGTTAAATTTGCCGTTTCACTTTATGCGTATTTAATTCGGATATTGAAGTCCAATAATAACAACTACTTGCTCATTTAGGCCTTCCGGAGATCTGGACAGATAACAGGGGAAACGGACTTGTTGAAGTTTCTTACCGGATTGGCCTGGTTGGAGAATACAAAATCCATATAACTTATCATGACGAGCATATTGAGGGCAGCCCATTCCCCCTCGTCATGCGTTGAATAAATAATAGATGCTGATTGCTATTTCGGCACTTGACGGCAACAAAAAGTTAAATATTAATTTTTCAATCTAAAATTTAATAATTTATTTTAAACGTGAGTGCCAGAAAAATATGTTAACAAGTTTTAATTTTGGCTAAACTTAAATCTAAGAATCGAATTTGACCTAATGGGACATTATGTAAAAAGCTGAAATGATCTAAAGTGCTGACTTAGTAGTAGTACATTTAACAAATACATTTAATCTAACTAAATTCAGTGTAAGTCTACAAATTTCACGATAAGGCAACCTACACCTTGTACAAATTCTTTGCTGCAAAATTGTACAATACAAATAGTCCGGTCACAACGTGCCTTACCCTTCAGCCATTTTTAACTGGAACATGAATATAACGATAGTCATCACTGTTCCTGTCAGCTATTACATTAGAAATTGTTCAATTTCATTTGTCTCCGGTAAAATATGTCGTGGTTTTGCAATATTTACCGTTGGAAGTAGTCCATAGTTGATTGCAAATAAATTATTTGCAGTAAATTTCCATTTCCAGCTAACCACGGATTGTGCAATAACTTCAATCTGCAAGGCAAGTAATCGCCAATAAATTACACACTCCCACTCCCTATGATCCAAACAGCCAAGTGAAATTAATTTATGTTATAAAATCCTTGAACAATACATTACTAAATTATTAATCCCAACCACAAAGTGTAGTTATAAACTGTTTGACTTTCTAAAGCAGACGGGAATTTAAATGCCGAGATTTGATTTGAACAGGAATTTGAGTGTCTCTCACCGTCTTTGTATCTTCTCCAAAATTACTAAACTGCAGGTTCCTTTGTGCCGCGTCAACCAAGTCCCTGTTCACCTTAAGCTGAGGATTAAATATTTAAAAACATTTAAAAATTCTATAGCGTCGCCTGGAACCATTTAAGAAATTGCGATCATATCATACACATGGCATGGGTATAAAAACGATTCAACTGACCTCTCTTTTCATAACTTCTCCCACAAGCGCCAGCACAACCATAGTCAGGAAACTTTGAACCGCAAAAAATGAGTTCGTGACATTGAAACCAGAAGAAGAAGAATTCCCAGTTGAAATGGAAACATTTAACAATGTATATAGAAATTCAAAAACTGCTTGCAAATACAGAGCAGCCGAATAGCTCCCACAAAATTCTTCAAATTGAACAAAGACTATTTTCAATTTAGTGAATGAATCATTTAGTAGCTGAGCACATTCCGTTTCCATTATGGCAAGTGAGTTCAGATGTGAACTAGTATGCCGTTTTCCACAAGGATGGCCCCAGGACAATTTATAAATTAGGAGGTCACAGAATGCCGCGAATAGGTTTGAGGATTGTAGCCCCACAACACACGTTAACAGAATCGCATAATTAAATACAAATAATGAAACTATGTCTTGAAAGCAGTTTGCATAAATGAAGAGACCCTTGTAGCCCGAAAATAAGATGGTGTTTGCAGCAGTCATATACTTCTGAGAGACAGCATAATAGTCTAATCACAACGCATAATCTCCCAATAAAATGGTGAAGCACAGCAAGGAAAAGAATGGTACAAATTCCAAAATGTTTTGAACATTTCAAAGGCAATCGTGTTAATTCAAGCACCCTGCTTCTTACATCGTTTAACTGAGTGCTTATTTTCACGCTGATCGTGATAATTTTGATTAATTTTGAACAAGATAATATTGAAACGCATCGAATAATAGTTTCACTTGTGGTGAAGAAAAATAGTCTAGATGAATCGGCCAACCAATCTGAGATGGAAAACTTTTGAATCGTGAATTTGTCTACGTAATTTGAAATTATAAAGTCATACCCAGTTGAGGCGGATAGAATCCAGCACACAACACAATACAAGGTTGGAATACTGAAGAATTTAAATTTGAATCTTGATGATAAATGGAATGGAGATGAGGTTGGGAGGCAACCCACAATCCAACCAATACACAAAATGATTGACAATAAGGTGTCATTTTGAACTGGAGAAATTGTAGTAGCCATGCCTTTCTAATACTTCACGTATTGTCTTCAAGAGAAACGATTTCCGTGCTCTAAGCCTTGCTTTCTTAGTTAATTTCACCTAACTCGATTCACGGAGCAAGAGTAAGAATACAACAGAATACTTTACCGTAGTATTCTATAAATATTTAAGAATACTTTATACAAATTTTGAGTAGACTTACTATTTACCGAAGGCGAGGCCAAAAATAACAACGCTGATTAATGGCTTTGACAAAGTGGTGCGCGTTTTCTTAATAAATTGAAAATCCATTTTGTCAATCAGGAGATCGTTATCAAAGTGGATTGCTAGTTTATGCCAATACAAATTTCAATACACGAGGGACATTGAGCATGTTAGGGGCAACATATCGTTTAAAAGCTTCCACTGCAAATCTAAGCCATATTTCTACAAAGTAAAATATTGTACGATAATAATACCCTACAGCCACAACATGCACTGATGCAGTTAAGAAAGTGTAGTCAAATAAAGTTACTTGTACGATGATTTTTGCTTTTTTACTTGCGGTTGATTTATTAAAATTTGTAACTTTTGAATAGCAAAATCGAATTGAAAAAACAACAATCCCTTCATCGCTTGGTGGAAATCACGGCGAATCGGGGCTAAGAATTGAATTAGGTAACAACATTAACAAGGATTCATTCAGTCATTTCCGTCTTAAGCAGGTGTTGAGATTGGTTGTTTAATAAGCTCGAACACAAGAGACTGGTTCGTCAATCATGAGGTTCTTGCGGACGATGCGTTCACGGGGATAGACGTGCGTCTGAGTGCAAGTGAACAAAACATTTCTTGGCAGAATTGAAGTTGGGACGCATCCTGGGAGACAACGGCGGATTTTCTCAACCGATTTGCATGTGCCGAGATCATGAACACGTTGGGTAAGGCGCTCGTTGACTTCACATCCATTCTCCTTTGTGATGAGCTCGTCGGTCTCCATCTCCATGCTTTTTGTGGAATAAATTGGAATATGGACGAGAGTTTTCTTGCAGTCATTTTCCTCCTTCTCGACAAGTGTCTTAACCTCCGTATCGATTTTACAAAGGCCTTGTTCCTTGGCATGAAGTGGGGGGAATGCATAGCTGGCAACCAACAGAGATCCGGAGCTCAATGGGCAGTTCTTTGGGCTTCTCAATTCGGAAATCTAAAAATTAAGGAAATGTTTAGTTAAATAGTAAATGCTGGATATTTGGAAGTAAATGCTTCAAACCAGTTATACCTTTTCTCCGTCAAAGTTTCCGCACAATCCACATGTTCGGTTCCTGTACGCATTGCTTCCGAAAACAACTACTCGGGTGGCATCAGTGGCGACACGGATTCTTGGGGAGATGACTTGGATTCCACCATTGACCATAACCTCAATTTTGGCAATGTAGTTCTTCCATACGGGGGTCTCACCGAGAAGGATCAAGTGAGGGAAGTTTTGCACTTCTTGACCATTGACAAGGACGACGAAGTTGTTCATGGTATCGCGGGCTTGAATTCCGGCAGTTCTAGGGATAATTTCAATTTTCGTCTTCTTGCCGAGGAGAACGGTAACAACCTTCCGCTCTGTGTTAATGTCCTTGACCAGCACTGTCATTGGGTATTTGCCAGAGCAATCTTGGGTCAGAACGTGTTGGCATTTCTCAGCGACGTGAGGAGCAAAGCGGTAAGTCACATTGTCAAATGTGTTGATGTGCTTTCCTTCCAATGTGCAGGATGCTACAGAAAGGAAATTACGCGATTATAATAAAAATAAAAATCATATTTTTACAAAATGGACTTACGCTCAGAATAGAATCGAAGAGTCCTGTCACGAACGTTCTCGAAGATGGTTTGTGTGGAGGTCAGAGGAAGAATTTTCTTAACCCATTCGGTGGTTTTGACATTCTCGATGTTCAAGCGGGTAGTGGGCTTGACGATGTGGAGGTTAAAATACTCCTTGTCTGGTGTCATTCGGAAGTCAACAACGACTTTCTTCTCTCCGGTGTGGACTTCGGTTGGGAAACGATCGTGGAAAACATTAGAGAAGAGCATGGTCTTAAGGAGATCCTCAACCTGGTACAAGTAGTTCTTGAGGACAGTCGGGAAGGATTCGCTGTAGTGGAATTCGAGGTTAACCATGTTGAGGGCAGCGGCTTGTTGCTCAGACACCCACAGACAAACTGGGGAAACGGAAAATCCCTTCTTCTCATCTTCAATACATTTCATGGCTTGTGGCGATTTGTTGCGAGCCCATTCGGTCATTTCCTGGTCACGTCTGAGGTTCCCTTGCATCTTGATGAAGTGTGGAAGCTGAGAACAGGAATGGCCGAATTTCAATTCGCTTTGTACTTTCACAACCAATTCTTCGGACAGAAGTCTTTTGCGGAGGACAATCAGTTCGCGGACGTTAGCCCAGATTGGTCGTTCGTATTTGGTGACGAAATTCACGCAAACGTCACGTTGGATGCTCATCAATGGAGATTCAACAATAGCCTCACGGATGGCTTGCATGACTGGGGATTTGGCTTCGATGGTTAAAGCGGCTTCCTTGGCGGCCTTTCCAGAAGCATATTGGACCTTCATGTGACCACGGGACATCATTAATTGGACCAAGTATTGAACAGTAGAGGTGGTTCCCTTCTCCATCTTCTGGATTCCAGTGCTTCGGTAAATGGAGTTGATTGGCGTCTTCTTTCCGATAAAAGCAACGACGTACAGTCTGGAATCTGGAAGTAGAAGATACAATTTTAGTTTAAATTAAAGAACAGTGAAATTGTCAAACTGGGCATACTCTTTTCAACAACGTGTTCCTCGGATGAGTGCTTCTCCTCGTGGGAAGTTTCTTCAGAAGTATCCTTTTCCATTTGGTTGACATTTGTGAGGTGCTCTGCAAACAGAAAATAAATTAATGTGCTGTAAGTTGTAATAGTTTCAAATACGAGTGAGGGTATCTTACCACGGCCGAAAATCCAGACGAAGGTCTTGGTTTCAGACTGAGACATGTCCAGAGACAATTTCCTCTTGGAAAGACGAAGTGTGGGTTCTCCCATCCAGTTCAGGTTGATGAGGGTGTTCAAGGAGTGGAATCGATTAATGTAGTTCATCCAGGAGGATTTCCCTTCATTTTGGATTCTGTACTCGGTCTCGGATTCCACTTTGAAGTTGAGCCCAATTGTGTTATGACCGAAATGGGTTTCGTGCTTGTATGGTGTTTCCAGGGCATGGACGACTTTCAAAACACCACCTTCCTTGTGAGTTGTTGGCCAACAGGAGTCAGTGACAATGACAGTGTATGGGACTTGGTGGAATGTGACAAGGTTTAATTCGTTGAGTTGTTCCTGCTTCAGATGGGTCGGTGTGATGGCGACTTCGATTTGCCCACGGGGAGCAAAGCGGACGAGACCACGGAATGGGAATTCAGAAACAACGTGACGTTGGAATCCGGTCTGGTATTTCTTTCCGATGAATGGAACCTTGAAGCTCAATTTCTCATGGTTCTTCCATGCGTAGACTGGGTGTAGTTCAGCTTGGATTTGCATATCCTTATCTTCAGATACTACCTTGATGAGTCCTCGGAGGCCAACGTGGACGACCATGCGCATGTTGAATGTGGCTGGGAAACCGAAGATGGTTGGAACTTCCATCAAGTGCTCACGGAGGTGGACGGTCTTCTGGAAGTTGATTGGGTATCCGGTGCGGAGTTTTGGGAGCATCTCACCTTTGAATTCTGCATTGAAAAATTTTATGTTAGACAATGTTATCCAAAATTTTATTGCATTTGTCAATTGAAACTCACGTTTGACCATTTTCTCCAAAGTGTTCTTGTCGAAAGAGAACATTCGCTCCATCTCATTTTGGATTCTCAAGTAGAAATTTCCTTCAACTTTGTCAGTTTGTTTGCGTTCCTTGATTCCCAGGATTTCACGGATCTATTTTTTTCAAAATCTTATTCGTTAATTAATGTCCTGTTAAAGCTTGACTTGAAATTAAAATTAACAAAGACTGCTTACTTGAACCAGGTCTTCGTGTGCTTCGCGGTCAGCGTGATTTGGTTTGTAAACTTCCTCAATCAAAATGTTCAAGAGCTTTTGGATGGTGTGTCCATGGAAGGAGAATTCTAAGGGCATTTCATTGAAAGCACCATTTCCGTATTGGAATGTGTTCTTGTAGTAGATGTTGTTTGGGATGATGGAGTCCTTGGATCCCCAGTATGTCAATTGGCTCCAGAAACCAGACAAATGCTCGTGAATGTAGTCAGCACGGAACATGCTGCGGGACTTTGTGTAACCTGCGTTGATGGGTTTGCACAGGACCAAAACAAATCGGGCATTCTTTACCATTCTGTAATGGATATCTGTGGTGAATCTCTTCATCTCAGCCAAGTTCTTAAGGGAATTAAAAATGAAGGAGTGGACTTCTTCGGAAACCTCGAACCAGGTCAGGTACGCAATTTGTTGCCACAATGTGACATCCACGCATGGTGAGTGGAGGAGAAGAGAAATAGCGGCCATTCGGACTTCTGGGTGCTCTCCTCTATCCATGGCAGCGGACATAAGGATTGGCACAACTTTTTCTCGGACAATTTTCTTGGTGACAACATCGCTGTTAAACATATGTTTATTAAAATTCTACTAATATTCTGTGTCCATCGATCACAATCTGTCTAGACTTACGTTTGTTCAACACCGTGGATCTTGAGCTCGGGCAAGTTGGGGCTCATACGGGGGACAATCAAGTTCTTGAGCATGTAGATGACGCGGACCTTAATGAATGGGTTGACAATTTTGTCCATCAGGCGTTGGACAACTGGGAGGATGTTTGGGTGTCCAATGTTTCCGATTGCGGTCATGTACAAGTTTTTCCAGTGAGTGTCTTCAACGTTGTCGGAGGTGATGTGCTTCTCAAGTTGTTCAACAAAATGTGGAAGGAATTCGGTTTCAACGACTTTGGCATCACAGAAATGTCCGTACATGGCAACAGGGTAGCGGGTGTTGCGAATTTTGGAGTTGACACATGCTTGGTGCAACAAAGTGGTCAAGGCAAGGACTCCGGTGGTCTTGATTTGAGCGTACTCGACATCCAAAGGTGTGGTCTTGACAAAGTTCTGGAATGAAAAATATGCTGGGTTTACTTTAAGAAATTTGAAGCGCAACGAAGAGTAAATGTGCTTCCTAACTTACGAAAATTTCCTTCAACAATTCAACGGTTGGAGTACGGATGTGGAGTGGCCATGTCATGATGACACGGGCGGCTAATTCGCCCTTAATGACTCGCTTCTGGATCATGGTCATCAGGAGCTTAATGTTTGGATTGGTTCCAGCAATGGAGATGGCATCGATGATGGTCTTGCGATATACTTTCTCTTCTTCAGTTTGCCTGAACACAGAAATTTGTTAACATTTGATGAACATTTTAAATATAGATAATATTTTTTAAAAAAAACCCACTTCTTATCCGCAAATCGGTGGTAAACCTCTTCAACGTCGTGAAGGGAGAAATATCGGAGCATCTTTGCAATGGTGGAGATTTTGGACAAAGTCTCCTTCTCAGCCATGCTTTCCTTTCCTGTTGGTTTCGTGATGTCCTCAACAATTTCAGTCATCAGTTGTTCAATGCGGTGTTTCATTCCAGAGATTTTGAGTGGGGAGGCGAGGAGGCCATTCAAAGGTGCATCGGTAAGTGTTGGCTTGGGGAAGACATCACGTTCTTCGATTTCTGTGAGTACAAAGCAATGTAAATGAATTTACATGGGCAAAAAAGTTAAAAGAATGCAATCAGAGTTAATTTGAAACTGAATGGTAACTAAAAAGTTTTTTATTTAATTAATTTTATTGTTCTAATAAAATTACCTGGGATTTTGGTAAGAATTTCCTCAGAGGATTTGTAGTTGTTAATATAAGCAGCATCCATTTGTGGCAATTCCTCGGAACTGTCGGTGATCTCGTGAGTGGTTGTGAAAACGTGATCCTTGTGCCCTTGGTCCAGCGTAAATTTGTAGATGATGTTGTTCACAGTCTTGGGATTTCGGAGTGGCACTGTGGTTTTGGCATTGGTGATTTCAATCAAGGTAACATTTTGGATGGCTCCAGCGATCATTTTTTGAACGAGGTGAGTTCCAACCTTCATCTGTTCTTCTTGATGAACCCTCAAGATGGTAAAGTGTTTGCGGTCTGTTCCGCAGGCCAAATATCGGGAAACAAGGAATCGTTGTCCAAAGGACCCGGCAGCATTTCCTGAGTTATGTGCATACTCGGTGGCGGATGGTGAGAAATAACCAAGAACTGGTTTCTGCTTGCAGTCGGTGAAATTAACGGACTTGATGATTTCAAAAACCTTGTCATTCTCTTCACAGAATTGATGGAAGGCCTTGTGCCACGGGAGCTCAGCTTGGTGTTCCTGAAAATATTGTTAAAAACCATATTAATAACTGTTCTACCGTCAATGTATACTTCATAACATAAATCGTGACTTACTTCCTTAGAATCAGCTTCAATTTTCTCGAGGATTTCATGTTGGAAAACTTGGGATTCCTCGCTGTGGCTTCCACTGTTGTGGTGGGTGGGTTGAGCGTGTCTCTGGAATGGGAATGGCGGAGAGAATGGAAGATTTTGGTTGATGGTGTAGTACGTCCTGCATTCACCGTGAACGGTTTTCTCCATGGTTTCATAAAAAAATCCAGATTCGTGTTTTTGATCTGGACGGATGTTTCGGCGATCCAAATTTCCCATGAAAATTGCATTGACACCAGTTGTATCCAGGACAAAGTGGGATACTTGAGCCTTCTTCATGTTGATGGCCCAGTGTGGCAAATTGGCCTCAACCTTGAGAACAGTGACAATACCTTGTTCCATGGTGAATTCAATGGGGGATTCAAGGTACTTTCGGACTTCTTCCGTAAGTTCGACTTGGTGCTCTCCGTGGAGTTCACCGTCTCTCCATCCACCGTTGATTTTATCGTTAATTTCGACAAGCATGACGTGAGTTGGCTTTATAAAAAAGAAATAAAATGTCGAATTTATTGTATTTTGAAAGAAAATCTTCAAAACTCAAATCCTTGGAATTGAAATTGTATTAATTACCTTCAAGTGAATTGTATTGGGTCCAACAACAGTGACGACAACATTGCAGTTCATTTCAAGTCCAGCGTATTGTGTATTCATTTCAGTGATCCCGCTCATTACTCGCCCTCGTACTTCATACCGGTAACTTTTTCCGACTTTCCAGGCAAATTCTGATGAAACAACCCCAGCTGGAAAATAAATAACATTTCAATTAAAAGTTTGCTTCACATTCGCCAAGCGTACAATTTTCCACTAAAATTTTAAAACTGTTTTTAAAATCGTGAGGTAGCCACGCGGACAAAATTACCACAACGCAGTCTGAAATACTTTGTATATTTAATTAAAATTTTAAAAAAGTAATGTTTTTACCCATAAGGCACAGGGCAAAAAGGCAAACAGCCTTCATGGTTGTGTCGCTTAGAAAGAAACTCGTTGAGGACAGAATAGGAATTTCAGTAAATCAAAGATCTGACTGAAACCCGACTCTGAAGAAATCCTGGGAAAATCCATGGATTATATACCAATTTTCTATCTGTCCTGGCGATGACCTCTACCTCTTGCCTCTGCTCCGTGCTTTACTACTTGATCCACCCCTGCCCTGCCCTGCTTCATAAGGTGACAGCAGTCCAGAGCTTCTGATTAGAACAAGAGTATCAAAAAACAACTGGATGCAAAGAGCCAGACTTGCAGATTTGTCCTTTTTGTCTTTGACATTTGACTTCATTGCTCTGATCCAGCATTATGAACTCCTCTCAATTATATTTTTTAATCTCTACACTTAAATTTTCCTTTCCACATCACAACTCTGGGGAAAAATTGCTCTGCCTGTTATCTCGTCCAGAAACTTCTGACATTTCATAATTACAAAGTTTGTAATTGCGGAATTAAAAAACAGTTTCCTTGCGTGCATGGAAAGGTTATCAGGCGTACACATTGTCCAATGCGGTTCAAGTCTTTGCATATTGGCCAATCTTCGGAATAAACTGGTTTACAATTAAGGGGGCCACAATACAATGTCCGATATGACGAAACATGGATGTGTATGTAGTGCAGACTAGATAAATAGCATTTGGAAAGTTTTGCCTTCTCAAATGACATTCAGCTATAGCATTTAATAAAATCTTAAATAATTTAATTTTGCCGCATTCTCCTGAATTTTGATAGCTTATTTCATTTCTCAACAAATCGTCAGGTTTACATACATTTGTGATAAATTAATACCAGATCGTTTTACAAATTTTGAGTCAAATCCTGCATGTGTATCTTTAGCAAAAATATGTATTAATTTGGTTCAAAATTCATTATCGAATTATACGGGTAATAAAATCTTGCTAGACGTGGAAGTGGCCATGCAACATACCAGTTAAAGCTAAATTAACTGGCAAATTTCTGCAAAGCATAAGGTTAAAGACACCATGACTTTGAAAAAATTCTAGGACACAGAGTGAGCAACCTTACCTTGAATTAGTACATTCACTTGTTTCTTAGACATGCGTTAATAATATTCTAAAAAATCCCATACCGTGTGGCTAAAATATAATTATATAACAATAAATTAAGTCATTCGTTATCCTCATGCGGGCCGGGCGGTGCGGTGTTTGGACTCTGGAGTGCATTGCCACAATAATTTCCAGCTCCAGCCGCACTTGCCAGTCTGCTCTAAAATTTGGGGTCAGGAGATTCAGACGATAGAACGGGATACGCACGCAATTTAAATAGAGCTCAGATAAAGCAGCAGACAAAATTTTAAATTGCGTCGGGAAGTCTGATCATTTTCATGATCCAGATTAAATACAGAATTGCGTAAATGATTTCAAATGACTTGCACTTGGAAAATTAACCCAAAACTCATCTAATTGGACAACAATTCTTTTTGTTTAGATTAACACACTTTAAAATGTTGATCAAACCACATTCATCAACCAAAATTTTACTACACCCGAAACCCGAGACTCTACCCGTCGCGTCTTATATAATTGAGGTATTGAGGAGCTCTTGTTCGAGCTTGTTAATCTCGTCAGTCAACGCGGTTTCGTAGTATCTCCAGTTTTCTAAAACTTCCATAATTTGCATACTAGCATCAATTGACATTTTGCAAAATGTTACTAGAAAATTGGGTAGTGCGGAATTATTCTGAAGTAGTGACTTAAAATGAAGTTCAACTTCGCCATCGAAATTTCGTTTAGGGTGCCGGCTGACTGTGCATAAACCACGCATACAACAGGCGGCAAGTTGCAGCTCCGAAAAGTAGAGTGCTCAAACATTTCATTTGGAGGGACAAGGGACAATAGTTCAGAGAACCTGATAGAGAAGAGTCGGATAAACCGAAATCACGAAGTATCCACATTTTCACAGTTTGTGTTTGCTTATAAGAGTTTTCATAACACTGATAACACATAATGTCTTCGTTCTTGAAATCCGTCGGTCAATTGAATCGGAATGGTAGAGGCCGGGGCAATACCTCGAATTTAGATAATTTGAAAAAAGTAAGACATTCTATTCAAGTTGGAAAAAGTGTTGCTAAAGTTCGATGGCTCGAATCGCAAACCCCATTGTTAGTGCCAGGTGCTAATACAACTGAATATTTTGTAACTGGATCGAGTGGCTCAAAGGTTAGCGGAATTCATTTCTTAGGTGCAAAAGACGCTATTATTCTATACTTTAACTTTTTGATTTTGCGATGCAACTATTTAAGTTTTCATCTTGACAAAGCTTTCAATTTGTAATAGCAAAATGAAGTATCATTGTGGCAATTGAATGTGACGAGGTCAAGAGAGGAAGTCAAAACGGAT
>JAAXYW010003280.1:0-12163 GCA_036851895.1 Orthonychiurus folsomi | reverse complement strand
TATTGATTGGTTTTGTCCGTTTCAATTTTACATGGAAATGTAGAATGATAATGATTTTTTAACATGACGACGGGTAATCACTATAATGGCGGCCTAAACTAACTAAACCCATTTCCTGAAAACCTCAACCTTAACACATACGAATCGGAAGATGATTTGAATTTTGGATAGAATAATGGCCGATAATTGCAAAACTGTGCAAACAATGAAATGTCGGCATTCAGTTACAAAGTCAACCGCAGAAATGACAAGTCCAACTGAATGAATGATCAGCATGTTGTATACCAGGGGATACACTTGAAGGACACAAGGACTCACGCATTCAGATTCAACTCGTACATCATTCATTTTGTTATTTTTTAAACCCCGAAAGTGCCTGTGGCACCTTTCAAAGAGCTCATGTATGCCAGACTGCCAGAGCCCACACGATTCTTTGCATCATGTCATAGACGTATTTTAAGTATGGTTTCCGGCCAACTTCAATAATAAGCCCAGTTGACTTGGTCCAAAATGGTTCCTTTTTCTTGAAAAACATCTCTCTCCCCCGCAGCTCATTAAAATGGTGTCTCAGGTCCTCAACACTTGATTCATTCGGATGAACAAAAGCAGCATCACAACCTGACAAAAACTTAAACAGGAGAGAAGGCCTGGAATCTGAAACTAAAGCTATCGTGTCAAGGTTTGTAATAATGCTATGGATGATTGATTTGTGAGCAATCAAATAGTTTTGACATTCCATAACAAATGGGAGAAACCGAAAGAGGTTGAATGACAAATGCATACTGATATTGAGAAGAACATTAGGATAACAAATAGGCGACGCGTTTATCGGCTTGCATTTCGGATCATTTGGATAATTTTCAAGTTCAAACTCAATTTCCCACGACCCAATTGTGGCTAACGTTGTATTATTTGGCATATCAAACAAACTGCTCCATTTCGGACCCCACTTTGGAACCGCAATTAAATCTGTGACAACGACCGCCTTGTATCCATTTGTCAACACAATTGTGAATAGAAGCCACAAACCAAATGTGTAACGCCACGCTTTTGCAAGTAGTACACTAGACTTCAAAATTTCATTTCTTATTTGCGGACTTTGCTCTATTAGAATACCAAAATGGAGGATGGCCATGTTCAGGAGTGCTGATGCAAAGGAGGTTTGACTCAATGAAGCGAGGAACGCAATTTCTACCAATCCAGCACAAACGAGCACAATCCAACTCCACAACATAAATGGCTTTGCAAAGGAGTAGAATGTAAACGGGACTTTATCCACTCCTTTGCAAGTGAGAAAATCGTAGCCAGTGGTTCTCAAGGCAATAAATTCGTTTTCAAT
Source organism: Orthonychiurus folsomi (assembly GCA_036851895.1). Lineage (NCBI taxonomy): Eukaryota > Metazoa > Arthropoda > Collembola > Poduromorpha > Onychiuridae > Orthonychiurus > Orthonychiurus folsomi. Next base: position 10,824 of record JAAXYW010003280.1, on the reverse strand, counting down.
ATTAATCCAAAGCGGGTCGGAATAAATGGACGGTTTCCTTAGCTCTACTATTGATTTGTATTCCTCGTCAATTTCATGGGGGCTGGTAAGATTAGCAATGTCTACAATATTGTTCTCTAGTGCAATTACTTTCACTCACTATTTCAGATGGAAGAAGATCGGCGGACCGAAAGTATTCACGATCCCAGGGTTTTATCTTTCTTAAATGCACGATATTTGTGTAAAACACAACTTTAAATTTGAGTTGACTTAGAATTAATGGGTCATGATTGTCAAAGTCATATCCCAATTCCCATAGAACACGTTTTCCTCCGTGAGTAACTTTATATTCTAGACCCAACAATTCAGTGTAGGACGCTTCGATATTGATTGGAACTGTAGCAGGCACAAGAATAAATACATTTTCGTACTGGGTCGAAATGTAGCAGTCGTGGCATTCATAACCAGCAAATACAATTTGACACTTATCACATTGTGCTGGGACATGCTTGTTCTGATCACAAGTATTTGATAGTAGAATAATCTGGGGTGGCTTGCTTGGTCTTTGCTATTTCTCAGCTTTTCCCAGGATTTGTATTTGAGGGGAGATATCAGGATTGCGACAGACGAATAAACCAATAAATCCCTGTCGTTGTTAACATCAAAAATGTAGCTGTGGGTGCTGTATTTTGGGATTCCGTAAATGCGAAGGAGCGCATTTATCTCGAACGGAGAATTTTGTTTTCCTTCCTTTGAAATGTTGTCGACAACAATATAGATTTCATTGAATAGCCACTTGACACAACTGATCGGCTGGGGATTACTACAGCATCGAGTTGGAGCCTTTGGAGTATAAAAGACTTTCAATGGAATTGTGGTGGGTGCCAACAAAAGGACTCGTCCCACAATTATTAATGTGACATCAGAGCCCTTAAAGTTGGACAAGAGCTGGTTGAATTGCTTGATCTTCACATCTGATGTCGTGGACGTTGTGCCCGATGTCAATACCAAATGCAGTATAATTACGCACGACAAAGTTGACAATTCCAACATTATTTAAGCTTTTGAAAGTTTCCGTCTGCTACAATATGGTAAGCTATAATAAATATATTAAAGTGTTGGTTTGATAATTTTTAGCACTTTTAGATGTATCCAGATATTTCAGTTGAATTTTCCGAAATAATTGCCAATGGTGTCTTTATCCATCCAGAATAACCACAATTTTGTTTCTTTGTTAGAAAGCTCCTTTAATCGGAATATGGTGACGTGGACTTGGTCACGAAATTTATTTGCATTGCATGTGAAAACCAACATGCACATGCATCTACTTCTCGTTCTACAAACAAGTTTCGACTTGTGAGGCAATGCTATGGCAAGTTCCCCAAGGCTGTTCCAACGTGGATCAACCGAATAAATCATGTTTCTGAATTTTGCAGGAGTGTTTACCGAACGTCGGGAATTGCGGCCCAAGTTAGCGGGATAACTAGTGCGCACACAAACTTCAGTTCATGTTTTTGTAAGCGCTTCCTGTGTATCCGTGCCCTAGAACAATATGATATATCACATCCCACGATATGTTCCCATTGGATGCATGACTTAGCTCGATGGTCAAGAATCGGGTCAACTTGTGGACTGAAATATATATTATTTCATTGGCTTGATAAAAAGGACATCATTTATAAATCCCTATAAAATCCGTCTTGAGAAAACTTTATTTTAACCTTTGTTTTTACTTACTTGTCAAAAACAGTATTTGTCCAGTTTAATATTTTAAAAGCAATGGCAATGGGTCAAGTGCATAACAGCATGTCATCAATCAACCCTTAACAGCAACGTATCAACCGCCTTTTTCAAACCCGCCCCCATTTTCCCCGCCGCAGTGATTTCCGCTGCAAATTTCTTTAAATGACTCGAACCCTTCGAAGCAGCGTCCGCCTCTGACAAGGCGACTGCCGTCAACAAATCTGGAGTCGCTGAAAACTCTTGTAAATTCAAATAAGAACCGCCAGTGATTCTTGCCAATTCCTTGTAAAATGACGTTGCAGATGTGCCGGTATTAGCTTGGACAGTATGAACTTTAACCCCCTTCTCCTTCAAAAGCTGGGCTTCCGTCCTCCAATTTATTTTCTCTGTATTGAGATGGTAGCTCGCCTCGTGTGGAAGGTCATCTCCTATCATAATGAGGGACTTATGGGAATCCACCGACCAATCAAATTTGGTTCGCACCTCCTTCAGCACAAGCTCATAGCACTCAGGGCCATCTCCGCCGTACGTGCTGCCGACATTCGTCACAAAATCCACTAGGTGTTTCACTTGTGTTGAGCCACATAACTTGTAGCTATTGGCGGCTTTAGTTACGTAAGTAAGTGACTTGTCACTGTAGTCCCCGTGGGCTAGGATTCCCATCCGAATTGAAGGGATTGTTGTTGTGAGTCGACTTAGCATTTCTTTGATGACGCGACGGACCGTCGTAAGGTATGAGAACATGCTCCCCGTTGTGTCAAAAGATATTATGATCTCTATTTTGGTGGCTATAGAATATAGAGAACAGATGTGGCGGCATAAAATATTGTTTAAATTTAGACGACTACTTTGCAAATATACCATACCTTTGAGTGGGACATACAAACAATTCGCCAGAGAAATTCTTCCTCCAGATGACATATCAAACGGGAATCTATTGTTGTGTGTGATGTTAGATACATGTTTCGTGGCAGTTCCCGTACAACCACAATCCTTGTATATATGCACACAGGAATTGTGTGTATTGATTGAGCGCATTGTCTTCATTTGGATGCAAACACACATATCTGCCACTGCATTGCATGCCGTTTTGCCTGAAGATATGTTATAAGCATAATTTAATTCAAATGCATAACAAATATGTCTGCCATTTGCGTACCTTTGAGATTCCCTTGTTCATATATACAAGTTAAATTCAAATTATTCAGCGCATCCTCTTCTGCTTTCAGTATTTGTTTGGCCATTTCCTCCCTCTCCTTGTTTTTCTGCTTAAGCAATTCCCTTGTAAAATTCGCGAAAGTGAGCTGAGACTCGGCCAATTCTTTACTCAATTCTGCAATGCTCAGCTCCAATTTAGCTCTCATTTCTTTTATAACTTTTTGAACTTCGGGTCTCTCAAGTGGTGGAGGAGCCGGTGGTGGCGGCACATATATCAGAGTTGAATTCAACAATGCAGTTGTCGCGTTCGAGATTTTGTCAGCTGCGAGCGGTTGTCCTAATTTTTTGATAATGGTTGATAATGGGATTAAATCAAGGGAAGTCTCCAGCATTGCAGGGTGAAATTGCAAGGACTCCGTGAATCCGTCCAGAAGTTCCGAAGTCCCACTAATTGACAGGCGCCCGAAATTTTCAACGGAATACTTAAAATCCCCGCCAATAAATCTGAGGCTGTATTGCACATGGGTCGTATTAATGTCATTTGCCGCCAATGGTTTCCTCATGTATACATCCTCCAGGAATACAAAGAAATCATCGATGGATTTTCCAATGAGTTTTCTTGCTTCACTCGATGGCATGGAGGCTCCATCTTTGATTTTAAATTCCGCCTGAATTGCCCCTCCTCCAAAAACTGAGCTGACCACGTGGGTACCGAATTGTTGGAAAAATGCCTTCCAATCCTGGACGACTTCATGGTCGCTGGCATCAAAAGGGGGGATGGTTTGAATCCGAGTAATAAAATCGGATTTTAATTTCAGTTTGTCATGTAGTGTTAATTGGAAAAGCCGGTATTCCTTAACGACAGTTATGGATCTCGTCTTGTCGAAAGATTCCGTCGTACTGAAGCCTGGACGTGTTTCCCACACATTTAATTCCGGCTTTATTGACCCCTCGACTTTTAATTGGCTTAGTCGAGCTACAGAGTAGTCCTCTTTTGTTGCATGGAGACTAAAAATGTTCACTACGTCATTCGCAATGCTGCTTGTCGCTATGGGTGGGATTTGGAATCCAAAATCCGCAGAGATGTCGCTAGCACCCTCACTGCTGCTGACATTAAAAACTGTTTCAGGGAGGACGGTGTCTTTGAGTACATTGTAGCTTTGACCAACCACCATGGGAATTTCCAGCTTGGGGACTTCTAAATCAAACGATTTTTTGAGTAGTTCTCGCACCAGCGGATTCTGGCGAAGCCGCTTAAATAATTTAAGGATTCCTACCGTTGTCCGTGGAATTGCTTCCTGTGAAAAAAACATCGTTTTTCTGAAAAACGCTTATTTAAAAAAAATATTTTTGTACCTTTGTGTATATTTGCTCAAGGTTGAGCATTCTTTGCACATATTGAAGCATTCCCGGGAATTTTCTTTTCAAATCAGCTGGGATTTCTTTCTCATACACCCGCTCAGTAATATTCGACACTTCTGTGAGCTCAATGTTAAAATTCTTGCGGTTCAGTTCCTCAAGAAAAAATGCTTCTCGGCTAAACGTCGTGTTTTTTAATGGAAAGATGTGTTCCGTAACTTTGAAATTTTCCGGTCTTTTGAATGCAGCGCGGATAATAGCTTCCCCAATTGGATCGCCGCCCTTTTCCGTTGCCTCCTGGATTCTTTCAAATAAATTTTGTGGGTAGTATTCCTTATTGGGTAACAGGTAGTAGCCGTTGACCATTACTAGCTCTTGGTCTTCCGGGCGATTTTCTGCAACGGCAATTGTGACTGGGCGCGGGAATAAAGTGTAGTCCTCAATGAGCGAACGGAATTCACGCATCTTTCCCGATGGATTTTTACGGATTTTGATTGGCTCGCTCATAAAATGGGTGAGTACGATGAGGGCATTCGAGTATTTGAAGTCGAAGAGCTTTTCTTTGAAATATTCAATCCCACGCAAAGTTTTGACGAATGGAGAGGATTTCCCTTTGAATCGATTGTCACTGAATTTTGAGAAAACAAGTACTAAATTCGGCTTGCGATTCCGCAGTTCTTCGTGATTTCCGAGGTAGGTTTCCAATCCGGCGAGGAATTTGGCATCTACATCCAATCCGCTAAATAAATAAAACCAGCCAATTCTGATTAACTTCAATGTTAATTAATATACATTATGGGCGGTTTAATGCAATATAGTTTATGGATTACCCTGTATCTCCAAATCCAGGGGTGTCAATCACCCTAAGCTCACAATTCCTACACCCAAGCTCATCCACTTGTACGGGGATCCGATACTCGTTAATAGATTCAGTAGTGGAAGTTTCCGCCCCGACCGCCGTAATGTCATTTTCGAATAGAAAATTTATCTAGATCAGCAACGCGCTATTAAATAACTGATTTTGCCTGATGTTGTATTTATTTACTGTCGAGGATTTTCCAGAGCCTGTCAATCCGAGAATTAGGATGTAGGCATTCCTTGGGCTCCGTTTCTGGCGAATAGACGTAAGGGCAGCATTTAGTCCCTTATGTTTAGGATAGGTCCGTGCAAGGGCTTGGATACCCTCGTCAGTTAATTCGAAATCAAGCCAGGGTGGATCTACATATAATGTATTGTATTTTATCGCTAGTACATACATTTCTGGGTTTATCAAAAGTACTTACTGTCCGGGTGTGGTGTGTATGCTGGAGGGGTAGTGTCTTTAGCAATGGTTTCCTTGCAGTCACATTCATATGAACCAAGCGTTGATTCGAAATCCTGGGCATCAAAAGTATGCATGAGTACGTAGTATAAGTTTGGTTTTGCAAAATGAAGGAAATTAAAATTTCTTACATCGTATATACCGGGATCCAAGACATGCTCATCACCCTCAAAGTCACCTTCAGTATAATATGTAAGGGAGCAGCCCTTGTTGACCACCAAGGATTTGACCTTGTCCTCGTATTTCCCAAAATGTGTCTGTGTATGATTTTTGCGTATTGTAATGAAGGAGCCATCACAGATTTGACATGACTGTTCCAGGAATGCTCGCCCACATTCCTTGTCGCGGAGCACTACTTTGTCACAAGTAGATTTGAAGCAATTGCCCTGTAATATGGCATGAGTATTTAATTGTGCATATAAGAGTCAATTTAGCAAAATTTATAGCTTAGTTACGATTGTGTGCTTACTATTGGGCAACTGCAACCTAATGACGATATCTTATTTTTTAGTGACTGCAAAAAGTAATAAATTGAAATACATTTGACTCAATCAATGTCTGAATAGAGCCTGAATTATGTTTAGTTGATTTGAAATTACAAGATCGAATTCAGGAGTGCTCTCGTTGATCCAGATGCAATTTCCATCCAAATGTGTTCCATTGCATACAGCAATCTTACACCCATCCAATAATAGTACTGAGGATGCACGGCCATCCCAATTCTCATTATGTGCTCCTCCAGTTCCAATTGCCCTCAAATCATGTATAACTTTTGGATTGGGAAGTTCTAGTTTGTGTAATGTGTAATTCGACCCAGAGTAAAGAATCCCACATTCTCTCTTCTTCGTGTCAAAAATATGATCGTCAAATGAATTCACACAAGAATAAAGTAAAAGTGCAAATATGGTAACGGCAAGGGGTAGAATTGAGTGTTTGAAAACCATATTTAAGAAAGGAGCCTACTCTTCTGAATATTTTACTTCAACTGAACAAATCAATCATGATCCAACCGTGCGCCAGCTGTGCAGTACGGCTGTCAGCCGTATAGCTTCCCCTAAAATGACGCAGTTTTATTTCTCAAGAAATAATCTTTGATTTTTGACCTGATGATTAAGGTCAAGATATGAATGGAGTTTAATTTTAAATGCGTTATTTAGATGTATACATAGTGGCCAATGTGCAAGATTATTTGCACGACTAGACTACTTTGAGGATTAGTACTAAATTGCATATCCCACTTCAAGGCAATTTGCATGTCCTTACAACCGAGCGCAAAATGATCTACTCGAGGCCAGTCTCACGTTTCTTTCAAATCAAGAGAACTGCAAAAACTAACAGTTTACTATTATTATTAAACAAATACAAGCCGTAGTAACCTATTCTACATTTGCTATATGCAATGTACTTGTTGGGCTGTGAATAATTATATGGGCAATAGTGATTTAGATTATTCCGAATTTGTAAAACACCATTGTACTCTAAAAAAATTATTAAAAAAACAGTAGTACCTGCAGTTAACATTGCATGAAAATTAATGTATTTAATATGTAAATGGACACGCTCCATAATTTCTTTTATGCATAAAAATAATTTTCATCTGTATGAAACAATAAACACCCCTGGCGGCGGCACAATTAATTAATTTGCACATCTTTTGAGTAAAACATCGATTTGGGAAATAGTTTGCCATAGCCATGGGTATCTTTAATGGATCTCTTATTTCACTAGGAAAATCTTGTACCAAGTTTTACAACACCGGTAAGGTCTCTTGCCTCTAGCCTAGCTATATGAACAATGGAATGTAATTTATGCATTTCTCGGTCCTTCTATGTTGCTCTGCATTTATCCTGCACAGAAAGGTTAGCGATGGTCATTCTTACCCTAAATTGTCCAAATTTAGGCTTGATTTTACAATTAAGGGTTGAATCCGCCATGGGTCACTTTAATGTGCCTCCGAAGACTATCGTAGGCTTTGTATGCTTTGTCACATGGCTCACATTTGTAGTTTCTCTCTGCAGAATGAACAGCGCCGTGCCGTGTCAAATTTTGCTTGTCAAAGAAAGACTTGAAGCAAATTGTGCAGTAGTAAAGCCCCTCGCCTTTATAAACAATGGAATGTCTTGATAAATTAATTTGAGTCTTGTAAGCTTTCGGACATTTGTCGCAATTGTAAGGCCTTTCTCCGGTACGACTCCAAAGGTGCATTTGAAGTTTTCCAGCTTCACTAAATGTCTGGAGGCAGAATTGACATTTAAATGCCTTGATTTCTAAGTGTTGAGTCTTCTTATGTAGATTCAGAGCCCCGACTTGTGAAAACTCTTTCCCACATGTTGAGCAAGGATGCGTAACTTTTCCATGGGTTTTGTAATGAAGTTGCAATCCCGGTTTAGACTTGTAAGGTTTTTCACAGATTTGGCAAATGAAAGCCTCACGCATAGTGGAGTGTGTGGTTTTGTGTTTCCGTAAATTTGATTTTGCAGCAAACGACTTTCCGCAAATGTTGCAGACAAATGGTTTCTCTCCTGTATGGGATGCAATATGTGTTCGCAGACTTTCAGGGCCGGCAAAGCATTTGGAACAAAACGTGCACTTGAAGAATTTTTTGCGTTTCTTTCCTGTGTGAGTCAGCATATGAATTTTCATAGACCCGGGTTGACTAAAGGGTCTTCCACACGTAAGACAAGGATAGGGCTTCTCTCCAGTGTGTGTTAAGATGTGAAATTCCAATCGTCCTGGATCCGCAAAAGACTTGGAGCAGAGTGGGCATTTGTGCGGCTTGACTGCCAAATGTTCAACGGCGTGTCTGTTGAGGCTACCTATGTAAGCAAAACTTTTACCGCAGGTGGAACAGGAGAATGGCTTGTCGTCTGTGTGCGTGGCCAAATGGTATCTTAAGTTTGAGGCACATGTGAATGACTTTTGGCAAAATCCACAAGGAAATTCTTTGTCAAATGTGTCAGTCAATTCAGGTTCGTCTTTACTCTTCGGAAACGTTTCTAAGTTTTTCAGTATCACACACACTTTTGCTTCGCCACTCAATTTCCAATCTGCCATTTCTTGCTCTATATATTTCAGCCACGCTACTCTTCTTAATACAATACACAAGGAAGGTTGAATAATTCGGCGGAAAGGACTAAATAAGTGTTGAAATTTTCCACCAAAGAAAGGATTGCACTCACTGGAACTCCGAGTCAAAACTAGTTGCCCGAGTACTACGTTGTGGCCAAATAACTGGACACCTTTAACAAATCTCGCCCTAGTGAACTTTACTGTGTAAATTGTCTTTCAAACACTAATTGCACGGAGCTGAATTTGAGTGCTTACACTGAAGCACACTCACAACTTAAGTTTAACATTTTGAATGTTGGGTTTGGAGGAATTGAAAGCGTACTCACAACTCCGCGCTGGCTGCAACTGTGGACTGAGAACGGAAACAACAGGTGTATGCATGCAAGGAATGGATTTCTATATTTGTCTGGGTACAACCCCTTTTCAGCCCTCAAATATTGCTTTATTCTTCCTGCACTTGGATATGTAGTAGCAACATGCGTTTTACAAGGGAGGCCCTTTGGCGTAGTTTTCTCTTTCTTTACCCAATGTAAGCTCATAGCTCATCCCGGAGTTATATAGTCATTTTCAGAATTTTCAAACGCCAATTGCATGGAATTCTCATTAATTTATTATTCAGTATATTCTGCATAGTATTTGATTTAGCTGGTTCAGACAAGTGATTTGCATTTGCATTTCGGAGTAATTGACACAATTTGGAATTCACCCATGGATAGCCTTGCTGTGCCGTTAGAAATCTTTGTTGTTTTGAAATGATTTGCCACATAGTTCACATTTGTAATTTCTCTCTAAAGAATGAGTTGTGATGTGATACTTCAATTACCCTTTCTCTAAGAACGACTTGAAGCAAATTGGACAGGAATAAGGCCTTTCGCCTGTATGAACAATGGAATGTTTTGTTAAATACGTTTGAGACTTGTAAGCTTTCGGACATTTCTCGCATTTGTAAGGCCTTTCTCCCGTATGATTCCAAATGTGCATTTGAAGATTTTTACCTGAACCGAATGTCTTGAAGCAGAATTGACATTCAAATGCCTTAATTCCTAAGTGCTGAGTCTTTTTATGTTGATTCGGAGCGGCGACTTGGGAGAACGCTTTCCCACATGTCGGGCAAGGATGCATAACTTTTCCATGGGTTTCGTCATGACTTTTCAATGCGCTTTTAGACTTGTAAGATTTTTTACAGACCTGACAATTGAAAGCATCACACACAGTAGAGTGTGTGGTTCTGTGTTGCCCTAAATACCATTTTGTAGCAAACGAATTTCCTCAAGTATCACACATAAATGGTTTCTCTCCTGTATAGGAAGCAATGTGTGTTTGCAGATTTTCAGCCTTAAGAAAACTTTTGGAGCAAAATGTACACTTATAGGGTTTTTCCCGTTTCTCTCCTGTGTGAGTTAGCAAATGAACTTTTAAAGAATAGTTGTTAGCGAAGGCCTTTTCACAGTTGGGACAAGGGTAGTGTTTTTCTCCAGTATGTGTTAGGATGCGTCTTTCCAATCTACTCAACTTTTGAAATGACTTGGAGCACATTGGGCAGCTGTGTGGTTTTAGTGTAAAATGGCTAACAGGATGTGCTTTCAGTGTAGACTTAGACTGGTTTACAAATCCTTTACGACAAGTAGAACGAGATAAAGGTTTCTTATCTGAAGTGGGAGTTCTCACATGGCAGTGCCCGCCGGTTAGGAAGTGTTTTTCCACACAATTCACAAGAAAATTCTTTGTCACGTGTGTCAGCCAATTCACGTTCGCCTTTACTCCTTGTAAACGTTTCTATTGTTTTCAGTTTCACACACTTTTGCTTCGCCACTGAAATTCCAATCTGGCATTTCTTGCACTATGAACCCGTCTAATGTATCCCAGCCACGCTACTCTCCGTACATTCATACACAATGCAAAAGGGAGTTTAAATATGAGGAGGAAAGAACTTGACAAACATTTTCCTGCTGGCTCAATATTGGGCCAGTGGATGTAGCTGCGTGCTGGCAAACGTAGCGATGTGGACCCAACTGCATGCACGATTAAGTGTTGGCAAGCCTGTGTCGGCCCAGTGCTACTAGATAGTGATAGTGCCAGCATGTACTGGCATTTTACTGGTTCCGTGCTGGTATGTTAATGCGAATTTGGCGTTGGTGCTGCTGGCCCGATAAAATGCCAATGCTTTTACAATGCTGTGCCAATACAGTAAAACG
>JAAXYW010003279.1:0-12168 GCA_036851895.1 Orthonychiurus folsomi | reverse complement strand
GAAGCGGAAGTCCACTCAATATTGGAATTGAATTGTAGACGTTAAACCTCTTGAAAGAAGGCGGTGTCGCTGTCATTATTGCACAATGTACTGCTAAAATACAATGTGTTTGCTAATGTCACGTCGTACTCGAACAACTGGCCGAATCCCAAAAAACACTTTCAAATCAACATAACAGCTACACCAGATTTAAAACGCAGGCAACTAGTATAAAGGTGAAACGAACGCAATTGACAATTTGTTTTGCTCTGGTTTGAGGTTGAAAATAAAATAAATATTTGAGCAAATGAGTATCTCATGATAATGAATGGCTGGCTAATCCTGTCCTCAAGAAGTTAAAATCATGTACTCCCAACATAACACTGCCGCCGATTTCTTGCTGGCAAGTCATGATTCAACTCGCCCCATCCAAAATTCATTATAAATAGAAAGAGCTGTAAGGAATTCAATTTTCTAAAACTGGACTGGAAATATAAATTGTACACGCAACAGTTATCCAGGAACTACTCAAAATGGCCAATGTAGATGTTCCAGACAAGGCTGCTTTCTTAGTATTAGGATCAAATATATACATGGACATAATTTGGAGCCATGGTCATTTCTAACTAACCGATTTAGCATTTCCGTTCAAAATTAACCTGGATGAAATAAATACCACATTTATTTAGAAACATCGAAAGCATAGGTCCTCTAATTTTCTTGTAACAAGTTAACTTTTCTATTCCTGAAATTCATACACCCTTCATAATATAATCTCTAGGTGTCAAATGTCTGACGTGCCGGGCCGGCGCGGCACCCACATGCATGTTAAAAAATAACCACTAATTTTCAAGCTCCCATTCAGTCATTCATCTCATCTCTCATCAACAAAACAATCACAGACAGGACATCCTCCGTTGCCAAAAGTTAGGCTAGGTTAATGCATTTTGTGTTTATTATGATTCCGCCTCATACCCATTCACATTTTGGCAGTGCGAAATCCTGTCCAAGGTAGCCGTCACGGCATGCATGGCACCGGCACGGCCTTCTCACCATTACACATAGCATCGCATCGCTCGGATGCATGGCTGGCATTTTCCCGAAATCTGGGTTTTCGGATTTTGGCATTTCTGTTAGGTTTCGGGAGTCAGTCGGTCGACCGGGTTCGCGGCGGTCCTTGGCGGGTAGCGTCATGTTGCGAAAAGCCTGTACCGTCCCGTGCCATACCGAAGTGAATCATGCATTTAAATAGCCACAGAATGCACAGGTCTGTTGTATTGGATGGGATAGCATGGCATGGCATAGGCAGGGTGTGTCTGTCTGGGTTGGGTGGGGATTTGGGTGGGGATTGGGTGGGCCCGGCGAGTCTCCTTCCCTTCCGCCGCGCACCCCTCATCTTCATCCAGTTGAGCACTGGGCTTGGTTTCCACGCATCTTTACCATCTCTCCGCTCTCCAAAATCCCAATCCTCATCCCAAAAACGAAACAAATGGCGCTTTTCAACTAAAAATCTATTCGGAATTGTTAAAACGAAAATCCCGGATCCCCCGTCATCTTTGACACGGGTTGACCGATCCCCTCTTGTCTTTCACAAGTGCCGCAGTGCAGTGGCAGTCAACCGCCGACCGCTGCACCACCACCTAAACGGCAATTAGCTAACGCCAAACCCAGCCGTGACGTGACTCCAGGAGATCCAGGGAGTAGGTGTGGAATGTATTAAAATTTAATAAAAGTGAAGAAGGCAGCTAAGGTGTTAAGAAAACTGAGTACACTAAAGTGGTGAGTCTGTGAGTTTTAAAATTCGGGTTTAAAGGGACCGACCACAACAGGAAGGGAAGCGGAAATCACATCTTTTTGAGATAAACCTGAACAGCGGAAACGGCGGCAGCTAGCTAAAGGCTGTATTTGACATCCAGGATATAGGTAAGTGTGTAATGTAAATATTCGATATAGTAAATAGTATAGTTGATGGTCATTTATATTTTTAAGCATATTTAGTAGAGGTAATGTCAGTCATTAAGGTAGTGAGGTGTGGCTCGCGTGGCTCGTTTCGCTAGATGAAGTGTTTGCCTAACCCGTTTTTACTGAAGGCCTAAATGGAAGTTTGCTTGCAGACAAATCGCCAAAACTGCGCTCGGCATTCTCCATTATGCGATTGTGCACGAGTAATGATACACGACATGTAGCCGGTTTGGTTTATTGATAACCGATAAATTCTTTACACTTTAAAAATAAATTAGTTGTTAAATGAAAATTGTTAAGCTTGTTGGGCTTGAGAAGCCTTGAATGTCAATAGTTCAGACAAAATATTAGCAAACAGTGTCTGTTCAGTTCACCTCTTTAAATTTAACTTTTATTATTGTTTCCCGCCCGGAAATCAAACTGTAAACAACAGTCGGCAACACGCGATGCGATTGATAAGTCAGTTAAGTGCATCATTTACTTTACTCTATTCTCTTCTCCCTACTATATTTGTCACTGCACAATAGACTCATAATACAGGATCTGGACCTAGGATCGCCAAAGACAGTACTTTATCGCGTAGTCATGTGATTTTATTGTTCATCGTTATCCTTTCCTTGTACTTTCATTATGTAGATAGTTGGTGCAAGAGTTGGGTTAGGTTATGTTATATGGTTAGCGAAGGAATTTGGTCGGGCAGATAGGAAGCTTGTACAAGGCAGCTGCAGTAGAGAGCACCCACCATCTACCACTGGGTCAGAATTTGACCGCAATTAATTGCATCTAAATAATGCATCTAATTAATTGATGAATTGGCTGGGCAATCAAATGGGCGAGAGAATGGCAATACCCCCGAGTCTGGACCCGACCAGACTACTATCAAAGCCAATATTGTCTCTGTGAGAGGTATTTGGTGGACCAGACTTGGTCTGGTTATAATTCGGAGGAATTATGTAAAATTATAGCACCTTTGCCAAACTATCACACTGTACATTCCGACGTCGGATTCGTCCAAATAGGATATGTCCAACGTTATGCATACACACATACAATACTCCTTTGTGAAGTTTGCAAGATAAGATAAAGATAATGACAATAATAGCCAAGAAAGGACATTTGCAGGATGAGAAGAAGCACCACGACCACGATAGTTACAATTTACTTCTGGTAGTGCTACGAAGGAACGTATTGAACGAATTTTTCGTTCCTCCTTTTGCCTTAATTAAACAAACAGTTCTAGTCTGGCTTGGCTGAGTGGCATTAGTAGGGCGTTAATTTTTTCATATCAGCTTGCAAATTTTACTTGTTTTATATTGTAATTTATTGTTAGCACTAGCACTGCATTTGTGCGTCCAGAACCATGCATGGACATGGAATATTCGACTAAACAGTTTTGAAATGTCTGAAATGCTTGCATGAAGGCGCTGATGCCTGTCCGGTGTTTTTTTAAAACGTGACTTAGCACTTTCAATTTTTCTCTTCACCATCTTTTTCCATTGCCTTCTTTGCAATAATCTCTTAGGGTTACCCACTTTCCTTCTTAGTTTGGTGTTGACATAACCGGAAATGTTTGTGTGATTCAAGCTTAGTTCTCAGTTGAATGAAGACATTGACTTGGGCCGTTCGTTATAAGAGAATCCCTTATTACTCGCGTCGGTTATCCGCGAACATTGACATTAGTCAGCCTTCTGAGCTGGCTTTAGAAGATTTGTTAAATATAGGTAGACCGCAGGCCCACTTCACTTTTGCGTTTGCCAGTTCATAGTTTTTAGACTCAGGAAGATTTCATCAGTGGAGTAGTTGGCTCACATTTTTCTACGGAATTGAAAACAGAAGATGATTCCAATTTGTTCATTTTATTTTTATTTTTGTTATAACAATTAGATTGGTCTATATGGTTAGTGATTACGTGTCCCCAGTCCTCACTTTCTGTGCCCTTTTAATTTGTCTTGTGCAAGATTTTGCAAGATGATGTATGAAACGAGACTAGGTTTTAAGTCAACAACAGAATTATTTTTAAGTCACATAATATTTTACGGAAATTGAGATTACCAGTCTTAAAAATAAGCTGGTAATTTTTAATAATACGTGACACTCTAACACTTCTAGGTTTTACAAAAATAGACCTTAGTGCGATTGCTTGTCTCGTCTATTCTAGTTCAAATTTCAAATAGACCTGTACGAATTAGTTCAGCTTTTGACATTTTTATGAAGTTTCTTCAGTTAGTGAAAGGTTGACTCTGGGAATTCCAATGGATCCGGTGATTGCAGTGATTTCTTTGCTGATGTTGTGTAGCATTTGCAATGAGTATTCAGTATGCTACCCTTTGAATTTAGTTCGAATCGCGAAATTTGCTCATGGGTTACGCACAACACAACTATCACCATACCGTATCAGTTTTTAAATTTGACTTCAGCACACCGACTGGTAGCGCCTTACGGAAGACATATTTGTGTTGCGTTATGCGTAAAAGGTTGAGTGCTGGCACTAGTAATGCTGATAGATATTACTGAGCTCAAACTATTAAGGCTTTACCAGGCCATGGCCAGTTAATGGTACAATATAATATTATGGATATTGCCATTGTATTTTATCATCTATATTTTCCTCTGTGTGCATTTAATGCTTTGCATGGCCGCAGTAATAATTTGAACTTTTATAGTGCCATGGTGAATGTGGTGTAATTCAGTGTTCAGTGTGAGTCAGTTCACCGAGGTGCATGTACAACAGAAATGCAATTGAACCCGCGAGGCAAAGTTATCTTTTAATGCTAATATTCACAATTCAGGTGTTTAGCTTGTCAAGTGTTGCTGTTTCCGCTCGGTCATGCTATCTGGGACTAGAGTGCCCTTTGACTTTTATCCTTGTCCTCAATAACGCTAGCGGATAGTCCTACTAAAATTAATTTGCATTTGCGAAGTGAATGGGAAACAACGGATTCACACAATTACTCTTAGTATTACTATTTTTATTACTGACCAGAAGTCAGAATACTCAACATTTATGATAGACTGATCTAAACTATTATGATCGGAGAGGCTATTTACAAGGAAACTTTTTAAACTAAACTAAGAGTAAGGGAACAAATATTCCTTAAAATCAGGTGTAATGTACATTTGTAGCCAGAGCATGAAGACCAGTCAGGCTGAAGTCGAATCAAACTTATAGTCTTTAAAAACTTGAAACTTACTTTTGCCGTTGCATGAAGTCTGCCCATACTCAGAATAGAATCGCGCTCGATTCGACTCTTCAAATTGAAACGCGAATCAAGTTTGCAGATTCCGTTTGCTTTTCCCCATTCCCCACATTTGCCAATCCAGATAGACGTGGAAGGGAAAAGTAGTAGGTCGGTAGGTAACAAAAGTTCAGAATGTTTCTGTAGCATTATACCGGCGGGGTCTGTCAGATTCAATTCGTCATCCTCAATGAGCCTTTCATTTGGTTTATTTACGATATTTTGATTAGAAGTCTGCAAGAGTTATATTAGGGGTTGGGTTTTCGTTGAGATGAATTCCCTTTTAATGGAATTGTTACAGAAGAGAAAGAGTTACGCTAAAAATTGGATTTTTGTCAACGCCAGAGTTAGCCTAAGCATGATCGCTGCGTTAACACCGCGAGATTGCCGAGTGTGATTGCTTGCATTATTGCCGCAGTCTGTAGCTTTTCCCGTTGCAGATTGTTTAATTTCGAAATTATCCAGTAAAACAAATGAGACATGACTTGAAAAAAATTATACTGCGCTAATGGAAAACAAATGGGACAACTAACTGCTGACAATTAGTTGTAACTAAACAATGCAGTGTTGTTGGCAATGGGCTACCAGACAGCCTGGACTTACCATTTCCTCAATCTCTGTCGGATGCTCAGATTGCGTGTGGTATTTTTGAGTAAATGCAATCGAATGGTGTACAAGATAATTGACCTTGGCTACTTCGTTTTTTGTGACTGCTTGGGCGCTTGGTCAGAAGGGATGAGCTGATGATGAGCAATAGTTGGTTTCCTTCAAAGGTTTTCCTTCCATGTCATTACATTGACTTCAGAGATGTTGGTGTTTTATGTTCGGGGAGTGCGAAATGTGTTAGTGTAATGTTAATGTTCTTCGCCTTCCCCTGAAGACCGTTGCTAATATGGGTTTGGCCATGTACTGGTCATTCATGAGCTGACAGACAACATTTCATTCTCAGGAGGGAGGACATCCTTCCATCAGAAACTAGACAATCTAGTCAGTCCTCGAGTCTTCACTTGGAAATGATTTAGCGTGTTTTTATGATTTTATATTTTTCCCCAATCCATTGAATGCAACTCCGCGTGCGTGCGCACCTTGCGAATAGATACACGCATCCTGAAATATCATTTCGATGAGGACAACTTTTCCTTACTTTCGTTAACAAATTTTTTTTCCAGTTTGATTTTTTTGCCCCCAAAACACGTTTATATAATAATTTGGTAAGTAGTAGCTTAAGCTTGGACAAACTGCCAATGTGTTGACTTTCAGCCTGAAATCGAAACGAAACTGCCGGTTTCTGAATTTCTGTTTGATTTGGTTCAAATAACAGAATAGTTGATCTAAAGCTGTAGCATTAAACCGCGTTGGGTTGATCGACTCCCTGATTTATATCACATGGTGTCTGTTCTTACTTTTAGTCACACTCACAATGAGTTGCCTTTGATTAATTCGGGTCTAAGTTACGGCTTTTAAAAATCCATTAAGGGGTTTCCGTGTACAAGCTTTCTTCGCCTGGTTTAAGGTATTCTTCAACCAGAGCTCACCTTCACCTAACTATAATTATATAACTACATGCTGATTCAAAATTTAATGAGTTAACCCGCTGAGTGGTTGCAATTTATTAAAACCCAAACTAAGATGCACAGATTTGTGTTCTCCGTGCATGCATAGTGTTAAAGAGATCTACCGCATATGGAAATAAATGTGCACGGGAAACACAATTCCGTCGGTGCTTACCTTTGTTAACATCGCAATATGGTGCCGACGCGGCCATTGAAATTGAGATACATGTTTCATTAGTGGTATATGATAATTTGTATACGGGTACCTCATTTTATGTTGTAATATATATATATAGGCCTGCAGCACAGAGTTTACTCTGTTCGACAGACTTAATTGACGTGGCCAATTGGCCGAATCAAGTTAATCAAGTTTATGTTGTAATTTGGTTAAAAATTTGTATTTTTTTATTTGTTGATTTCAGGAGTGCTTTCAAACTATAGCGGCTTAAAATGACGACCGACATAAGCGTGAATGTTCGCTGGGATCCACAGCTCCAGCAGGAAGTTATAGAAGACTTAGAATATGACGGCGGCAACTCCTCATCACGACTCTTCGAGAGGTCTCGAATCAAAGCTCTAGCCGGTAAGAAAAGAAATAAAATTGTAATTTATATGTAGACAGTTTTCGGCGTCAAGAATTCATTTTTTGAGTTTCTCGTTAAATTTAAGGGAAAGTCGAAATTTCTAGACAGCAACGAAGAGTGTCACGTTCGTGGGTTTGACGCTAAATAAGCTTTAAAGAGACATACACTAAAGTGCTGATAGCAAACAAAAATAATATCAGGCATGAAGGTTTAAATTTTAATTTTAAGGTAAAGTGGCATGCCATGTTCCTGCGAGGTGACCGTTACGTTTAATGTCATCCAAACTTAGGTACATCAAGGAAGTTATATTGTAGTTAAAGGAAAGGGAAATGGACGCTATAATGTTAACGCTGTAGCATATGTGTATGGTACGGATAGAATGCAAACCACACCGAGTTCCACTGACTGATATGAATGGCGTTATTTACCGAAACTACAAACCGCATAACATTGGAGTGTATGACAATCTTATCACTTCTCCGGGTCCGGGGTGTATCCTCTTGAAAGGACTCTAGTCTAATTTTCCACATTAAACTGACTGGACGCCGTTAATAGGTCTCGCAGAATTGAGTCATTGTGACACTTGTGTGGGAGCATCAAACCAAACGGCCATTTCTTAGCCGTGCCGTGTGATCTTTTTATTGTCGGTGGTTTTGTCTTTCAATCGAGTGAGTTGATTGAGTGTTGACAAAGTTAAAGCAAGGGATCTTACAGAAGTGATTGGGTGTGAACCTAGTGTAATGGGATTGAATATTTAGAATCAGTTTAGTTTGAGAGAAGTTTTGAAAAAGAAATCATACCATGTCTTTGACCCCAACTTCGCCGCTGATTAACAGCACAAGTTCGGCGCCTACTGCCTCTGTTTCGGTAGTTCACCACAGCTACACTTCGGTTTCTACTTCTCACACCTTCTCTCACCGACTCCACCCAAGTAGAGCATTTTCCTTTGAAAATGGAGGGAGTGAAGTTATGCAAAAGGAAGAAATGAGAAATGTTGAGAATTTAGTATTTGAACGGTACATTTTGGAATTGCAAGGTAATCATTCCGTTATTGTGGTTTGTAATTACGAAGTGGGAAATGCAAACCCTATTATATCTTGAACCCCATTGAGCCGTGCCGTTCCATTTATTAGGTACTCGACCTGATCCGCAGCGCGCAGCCACACCCATTTTCTATATCTCGCAAACCTGAACAGCACGAGAAAACTAACAAAAGTAAATGTTGTAGTCGGTAGACAATAAACAATAGGATGACTAGATAAATTAATGAAATGAAATCCGCAATTACTTCAGCTTTAAATTTTGTGCTAGAATTGAAATAAATTAATTTGGTGTCGCCAGATTCGGTGGAAGCCTATATCATAATTAGCAACATTCAAATTAGTGATTAACGTGCAAGTCTTGTTCGTAAGTTTTGAATTTCTGGCACCTTAGGTAGGATTTTAAGCATTTACAGATGCATCAATGTGATTTACTTGTATTGTTTGAACATTTTTATCAAGGTCATTTTGTCGCATTACTTACTCTTCCAAGTCCAAGGGAAAAAAAATTATTGAAGAAACATTTTCGTCGAAGTCAATAGATTCATTTCGGATTTTTTTCATTCAAGCCTTAGTTTGTCTTCATGCTGTGCTATGCACACTGTGCGGACTTGAATAATATTTGGCTAATGAGGAGAGCTTCTTACAACTCAAATTAATGCTATCCTGTTTCTCATTCTTTGCTTGCAGATGAACGTGAGACGGTACAAAAGAAGACTTTTACTAAATGGGTCAATTCTCATTTGGTTCGAGTGTCATGCCGTATCAGTGACTTGTACACCGACCTTCGCGACGGAAAAATGCTCCTGAAACTGCTGGAAGTTTTATCAGGAGAAAGACTCGTAAGCCTAAGCTTGTTAACGAATTGCATTCTTATGAGCGGATCTAATCAGTCGAATATTATTAGCCACGACCAACTAAAGGAAAGATGCGAATTCACTGCCTGGAAAATGTAGACAAAGCTCTGACTTTCCTTAAAGACCAACGTGTTCATTTGGAAAATATGGGGTCCCATGTGAGTGTAATGTGTGATGTGCTTTGTTATAATCGACACTATACCGTTGGTTTTACTTGTAGGATATTGTGGATGGAAGTTCTCGTCTTACTCTTGGCCTCATTTGGACGATCATATTACGATTCCAGGTTTGGCTTATATCCTGCTTTTAAATGTGCTACTGATTTTTGCTAAACCTCCTTTCCTTACATCCTTCACCCTCAGCTTTATTATTCCTGGAATTTTTCCTTCCTTGATGACCCAGACTTCCTGGACTATTGTAGTTCGGAGGAATTTGATTTGGACGCAATTGAACCGATTCTAACCCTCTATTATATTTTTGA
The DNA here is from genome assembly GCA_036851895.1 of Orthonychiurus folsomi. Taxonomy (NCBI): domain Eukaryota; kingdom Metazoa; phylum Arthropoda; class Collembola; order Poduromorpha; family Onychiuridae; genus Orthonychiurus; species Orthonychiurus folsomi. The sequence continues at coordinate 2,476 of JAAXYW010003279.1, read as the reverse complement.
TTCCCCACATCCACCGGAACATACCATTTTGCCGGTACACACTGTATGTCCACAGTAACCACAATTTCCTAAATTCTCTTCTAATTTTAACTTTAAACCTTGAATTGAATTGAGGTCTTATGCTGCTTTAAGTGCGTATTACTTATATCTTTTAAATTGTTTGTAATATTTCAACAGATCCAAGATATAACCATCGAAGAAGTTGACAACAAGGAAACGAGGTCTGCAAAGGACGCTCTTCTTCTTTGGTGTAAGTATAATGTTGCGTTTTTGCTTCAACAAAAATTTAGGATTGCAGTTCTGAGTCACATCTGACTCATAAAAGTGCATAAATTCAAGCAAAATATTGATTATTTAAAAAAAATATTATCCAGGTCAAATGAAGACGGCGGGCTACAATAATGTGAACATACGTAACTTTACAACATCGTGGAGAGATGGATTGGCCTTCAATGCTATCATTCACAAACATCGCCCGGACTTAATTCAATACGAGAAACTTTCGCACAGCAATCCTATGCACAACCTCAATAATGCGTTTAATGCTGCAGAGTCCAAACTCGGACTAACAAAACTGTTGGATGCGGAAGACATAGCTGTGGAGATTCCCGATGAGAAGTAAACACGAAGCGCATAATATTGCTTTAAATTACACTTAACCCATGAGTGCAACGTCTAACCACTCTTGTCTTTGATCGCAGGTCAATTATTACATATGTTGTCACGTACTATCACTACTTCTCCAAGCTGAAGCAGGAGACAGTACAGGGAAAGCGTATCAGCAAGGTATTTTGGGATTTTGCACAACATGAATTTTGGTACATTAGTCTTGATATTGCTGAATATTAAATTTGAATTGTTTATAAACAGGTTGTGGGAATTGCAATGGACAACGACCGAATGATTAAGGAGTATGAAACTTTAACATCTGATTTATTGAAATGGATTGAAGTTACTATTGATCAACTTGGTGAAAGAAACTTTGCGAATTCATTGACTGGAGTCCAGCAACAGCTAACCAATTTTAATAATTATCGTACTGTTGAGAAACCTCCTAAATTTGACGAGAAGGGAAACTTAGAAGTTCTACTCTTTACTCTTCAATCGCGAATGCGAGCCAATAATCAGAAACCCTACACTCCAAGGGAAGGAAAACTTATTTCTGACACAAACAAAGCATGGGAGCGCCTTGAAAAAGCCGAACATGAAAGGTATATTTCTTTTTTAATTTATTTTTGCCGAGAGAATAGTTTCTTATTTTAATGTTTTCTGACTAGGGAATTGGCATTGAGAGAAGAGCTGATTCGACAAGAGAAACTGGAGCAATTGGCAGCTAGGTTCAATAGAAAAGCTAGCATGAGGGAAACTTGGCTGAGTGAAAATCAAAGATTGGTCTCTCAAGACAATTTTGGGTTTGATTTACCTGCTGTCGAAGCCGCAGCTAAGAAACACGAGGCCATTGAAACCGACATCTTTGCATATGAAGAACGAGTTCTCGCAGTTGTCGCCGTGGCACAAGAACTGGAAACCGAAGGATACCACGATATAGAAAGAATTAATTTGAGAAAAGAGAATGTTATGAGGTTGTGGGAGTATCTTCTTGAGCTGTTGAGAGCCAGACGTCTTCGGCTCGAAGCTTCCTTACAACTTCAACAAGGTTTCCAGGTACGGCAATGACTATAACAAATTAACGAGTTCTAAGCACGTATTTCGAAAATTAATGTATTGACAATTTGTAGGAGATGCTATACATTTTGGACTCTATGGAGGAGATCAAACTCCGGCTATTGTCTGATGACTATGGAAAGCATTTGATGGGCGTAGAAGATTTACTCCAAAAGCATTCTCTTGTCGAGGCTGACATCAATGTTTTGGGTGACCGAGTAAAAGCTGTGGTTCAAAATTCACAGAGATTTATTAGCGACGAAACAGAGCCTGGAATTGAAGGATTCCGACCTGCTGACCCTGACGCAGTCATGGAAAGAGTTCAACAATTAGAAGTAATTTCAAATTGTTTGTAACAAATGCTTAATGTCCTGCAAATTTTAAAATATCAAATTTAAACTTAGGAAGCTTATGCTGAACTTGTCAAACTGGCAATTGAACGACGGACAAGATTGGAGGAGAGTAAAAAACTATGGCAGTTCTACTGGGATATGGCTGAGGAGGAGAACTGGATTAAGGAGAAGGAGAACATTTTATCCCAGGGAGATATTGGCCATGACCTCACCACTGTCCACCTACTGTTATCTAAGCAAAAGGCTTTGGAGTCGGAAATGAGTGCTCATGAACCACAACTGATGAGCGTAGTCACCGTCGGACAAGATTTAATTGACGAGCAGCAATTTGGGGCTGAGAAAGTAGAAAGCCGACTGGCAGAAATTATGAATTTGTGGCAGAACTTGAAGGATTTGGCAGACTACAGAAAGAAACGTCTCACAGAAGCTGTTGACTACCATCAGGTACCAATTGACAC
>JAAXYW010003278.1:0-12168 GCA_036851895.1 Orthonychiurus folsomi | reverse complement strand
GATGTCGTCTAGGCGTTTTTCAGTCTTTTCCGCCTATGCACGCGCCTGTATGTCGCCTTCTGTAGGTATAAGGTGCGGACTCCAGTACTGCAATCATGGACAAGGACAAATCATAAGTATTTATTGACAGATAGTAAGAGTACGGCGCACATTCCAGTGTGTGAGTCTGTCGGAAATGGGCCTGAAGGCCTGATCTGCATGTCTGGTAGCTTGTGGGTACCTTATCCTCCTATCCTGACTGGCTCGTAATATACATACATACAAACTACATGACTTGTGACTTGTGTTGACTTTTCCAATAATTTCAAAATCAGGTCCGACATTTTCTTTTTCTCTGCAATTTCAGCCTCTTGTCTTGCAATTTCTGCCTCTTGTTTTTGTTGGAGAAGTTGAAGCTCCAACTTTTTGTTTTCGGCTTCAGCTGAACGCACCTTCAGCTCCTCCTTTTTGAGCTCCGCCTCCCTCTGCAAAATATAATTTAGAGACTTAAAAATGAAAATAATTTGCACAATTAATACATGATTGTTTGGAAATGCTTGTTGTGTTTAACCTGGTTCTTGGATGACAAGTAAGAAACAATGTCCCCAGGCGCACTTTTTCGAGAGGCAGCCTTTGTTCTTTTTTCGAATAAAGGTCCAAAATCGACCTCTTCATCAGTTGGAGTAGGCTGTGCTTGATTCTCCCCATTGCTATCTTCGGCTGCTGGGTTTTTTTCATTGAATTCCATCAAAGCTGCGTTACGAATATTTTCGGCCTCGAAACGTTGCTTTTTGGAATAAAGAACTTTTAATCCATCGGGTAACTTTTTCTGAAGATCCTCTAAGTTGGCAACACTTGTTAGCAGGATGGATTTGGGTGTGAGCTCCATTTTGGAAATGCCGGATCTAGAGTTTTTAAAAACCCAGAATTTTGTTAAGTGTTTTAAATCAATCAAAACAATTCGTTAAATCACCACAAACTGAAGAATTATCACTTACGCATTCAAACTTTTCCTCTCCTCTTTTCTAAAATTTTGTAGCAGCAGTTCAGTTCTCTCTCGGCAATTTCTCGAATTGGCTCCAGTCAACTTCAGCTCGGATTTCCCTAAGTTTTCCGCTACTGTCTGCCAAATAGATTTTGCAGCTTTCTTGTTAACTGAGAATGGATTAACTGTTTTCACCTCACTCAGTAATGCTAAATCAAACTTTTCACTCCCTTTGAACGAGAATTTCTTTGGATTTTGTGACATTTCTGACGAAAAACTATATTTGCACTCGCACGTGAAAAGTTACCCAAAAGTGAACTGTTTTACGTGCAAAGTTACGTTTGAGCTACGGACTCAAACTCAAACGGATGCCCACGTGGGCAGTCGGCGCCGCGCGCGGGCGGGAAATTCATATTTTGGGTTTGTGGCCGAGTTTGGGTCTGAGTTTGGGAATTCGCATTCTCTGTATTATTATACGTGTGAGATGCCACGTGCACGTTTAGCGGTGAAGATTTTCATTTATTTAAATTTCCCATCCGGGGTTATTTTGCCACAAAAAGCAATTCATTAATTAACGAGTGTAATACCGTAAATGTCCCAATAAACGCCGGTGCCTGAATAAACGCCGGTGCTCTAATTAACGCCGGGTCAAACGCTTCTTTCTAGAAATAAACGCCGGGTCCTAATAAGCGCCGGGTCCTAATAAATCGACGCCGGGTCCTAATGAACGCGGGATTTCTGTTTGCGTCCATATCGCGCGGATTTTTTTTTGATTTTCTTGATCGAAATAGTCGGTGGTTCGTTAGTTTACATTCTCCGACACTAAAACATCTCAAGGATACTTTGATAAAACTTGACTTGTTACAAGTTCATTTCAAGTTTCAAGTTGACTCACACCTTTTAAAATAGAAATTTATTTATTAAACGCCGGGTCCGACTAAGCGCCGGAGCTCTAATTAACGCCGGGTCTCGAGGGGTCATTTTTAAATAAACGCCCGGGCGTTTATTGGGACATTTACGGTAATTAACAATATACATAATATGCTGTGCTGCGTGGACATATGTGTGGAGCGAAAGGATAACAAAAGTGCCACGGTACGGTCGGTCATCGAGGAAAGAGCACATTGACAGACATATGGGACACGGCAGGCAGGATTTCCCGCTCCCCTCAAACTACGCAGGATTTCAATTCAAATCCTTTACTTCTTTACTTCAATTTTATATTTTGCCAGAAAATACGAACTCCGTTTACTTATTGAATGTATTATATTCTCGCGTTCCACCTAATGCAAATTTAATACAACTGACTCGGTGTTGTTCAGTTTATTAACTCCCCGCGGGCAGATATTCGGAGGGTGAGTATTAAGCAACCACAATTCAGAAATTAGAATCCAATTGTATGGCAATTTATATTTAGTGTGTAATTTAATGCAAATGAACTCTTTAGTGTAGGGCGCGCCGTACCCAATTACTAATTACTGACCCAATTAATTAATAATTTTTAAGAAAGGCTTTCAAAATCTAGTAATTTGTTTCTTGCGTTTGTCGTGCCAATAGGTGGCCCTTTGAGTGCTTTACTTAATGAGAAATAGAGTTGGGATTGGAAACCGGATCAATTCACAAACCGAACCTCAGCAAGTTTGTTTGTATTTGTTAATTCCAGGTCCAAGAGGAATCAGATAAAAATGTGAGGAGCCAGAGACGGAAATGTTTCCTGCCAAACTTTCCACATTTGTACCGCAAAAAAATTACACCGCGCTTGTTATTGAATTTCTACGATTTCCATTGCCATCCGATGATCCGACCGACCCGGAGATGACTTAATTTATTCAACATTCATACATTTAAGAGTAAGTATTAAAAACTTGCAATACTTTAGTTGGCACTATACACTACTGAATACAATGACAGCACGACCCAAGTCAACAACGCTGACTGAATTTGGTTTAGCTAGGTGGTAACTAGACAATTTAATTTATTTTATATAGCAGATTACTATATCATATCACAAGTTCTAGCATACTACAATCAGAAAACAGCTTAGTTTACTATTTTAAACTAACCAACCGTAAATTTGATAACAATTTAAAGATTTGCGGTTGACTAATGGGCTAATATTCACAGGATAGTGTTTACCGCAAAGAGATATGATGCACCGGCTTAGTATAGAGGCGACACGGCTGGCTCGATTCGTGACCCATGGATACCAAATTAAATTCAGCGTCAAATTACACGAATGTTCATTTTTTTGTTTTTACATTCAAATAGGGCTTATTGCGTAAAAATAAAATCTCCATTGGCTGTGAATGGGCTTCGGAGGGATTGTTTATATATTTGGAGTTGTAGGAATGCTCAAAATGCATGTAATTTGGTCATGAGTTTGGTTTTAGTATGCAATGTACAAACTGTACATGTTCCATAAACCAATTTGACCAGGGGATTAGTTTTTAAAATTTTATTGTGGCGTCGCACATACATATGGGTTATGCCACAAATTCAGTGCACAACGTAGGGTGGGATTTGATTGAAATTTGAATTTGGGGCGGGAAACAGATTTTGGACTCACTGTAGACTCACTCATTTTGTAAACAAACAACCGTGTCACCTCTATTCTATGCCACGCCGTCATTACTCTATGGTTTACCGTAAATGACCTAATTGAACGGGGGTGCTCTATTAAAAAATGGACCCTCGCGACCCGCGCTCAATTAGAGCCCAGCGCTTAATTCGGACTCGCGTTCAATAATTAAATTTCAAATCTGAAAGCCGTTGGCTCAATAAATAATAAATGTTTATTTAGAATAAGCATGCTTATATATTGCGATTCCAAGAGAAACGAAAAATATCACATACAAATCATTCAATTACCACTGTCATCTGAAATTCTTCGGCATATTTAAGTGCTTAAAATTTTAGTGAGTTGTGAAAGATCTTCTCTTTGAACTATGGTGAGACATTTTGATTTTTGAATTGTTGTTAAAAATCAGGCAAAAGGATCCAGTTCAAGAATTCGTCAACACAAAACACATCAGCACTGCGCGTGCAATCTAATTATGGCAGGGGTATAGAGAAATCGAGGTATTAGCACAGCGCTCAATTAGGTCATTTACGGTAATTGTTATTGACGATTCAATGACAATTGCGTGCAAAGTGTTGATTGAATTCAAATTCATAAATTGGACGGCATTTATTTCTAGGTCCAAGGAGTTTGTAGATTAAAATGGAGCAGCCACTGCCAACTTTGATTGAGAACCTCATGGAAAAAAAGACTTCAGCCACACCGAATGGCCCCCTCGTCGATGTTGTCAAAAAGCGCTTTCCCTGTTCCATTTGCCAGTCATCGTTTGGTCGAGCCTATCATGTAAAAGAACACATGAGGACCCACTTTCCGGACAAGCGTTACACGTGTCCGGTTTGTGGTAAAAACTGCCTCCAAAGTCATGCACTGGCTGAGCACTTAAGAACTCATACCGGGGAGAAACCGTTCAAGTGCAACGTGTGTCAAACGCGTTTGCCCGCAAGTACTACCTCACAACCCACACAAAAAAGGTGCACCCTGAAGTCCATGATGGCGAAGACCAGCACAACAATGCCATATCCGACTACCCTTGTTCCCTTTGTGAAAGAAAATTTACATCCCAACTCGGTTTAAAACTCCATTTGAGAACTCATGCCAGGGAGAAGCAGACTTCAATTGCTGACGCTGAAAAAAGTACCGTCTTTTACGATTGCTCCGTCGTCTGTGGCAAAAACTATGCTTACAAGAAGGATTTAGATTCACATTTCAAAACTCATACTGGGGAGAAACCGTTCGAGTGTTCACTGTGTTCAATTAGATTCGCCCAAAGCGGGCAACTCTCTGGTCATATGAAAACACACAAAAGAAATAAAACAAAAACACCATCAAAGAAGACTTGTTCACAGCGAAATTGGGGGAAATCCCACAAGTGTGCCATATGCTCTAAGAATTTTTTACGGAAATCTGCTCTTGTGGCGCATGTCAAAGTTCACGCACGGGAAGAAGAGAAGGAATGCCCTCTGTGTAATCGCTCCTTCACAAAAACGACTGCACTAGAAGTGCACATGCGGACTCATACTGGGGAGAAACCCTTCAAGTGCAGCGAGTGTCCAAAGACATTTGCACAAAAGCAGCAATGCATTGATCACATGCGTGCAACGCACGCAGGTTGGGCGGAGAAGCCGTTCAAATGTGATGAGTGTAGGAGTTCATTCACGCGTATAGCAGTCTTGAGGAAACACAAGGAAAAATGTCATGCGGATGTGGAGGAACAAATTCAAACATGATTTCTAGCACTTATGACTCAGAGACCTTGCTCATATCCTGTTATATATGTAGTCACATGTATTTTTGTAAAGGGAAAGGCAGATAATAATAATGTCATTTGAGCAGAACAACATTAAGACAAGGGTAGTTGTGCTTTATTTATCGTACGGTCATGTGTTCAGTTGGTGCAGAGCACATCACCAATGCATGTAAATCCATTCAATCTAGCAGGAAGGTAAATGCTATCAGCAGAATTAGGCCAATGCATATTCTCATAGTTCAAACTACACCTGAAGAGTTTGTTTGCTCTGCCGTTCTATCGCCCTGTGAACTTTAAAATCTTACTGCCTAAAATGGCTTCCTCTGATCATGGAAACATTAAAGCATTTAAGTGCCCAATTTGTTTGGAAGAGACACTTCCCCCTATATTTCAGTGTGTAGTAGGGCACAGTTATTGTGGGGAATGCTATTCAAAATTGGCAAGCTGTGGAGAGTGTCGGGAGGAGCTCAAAGGCACAAGAAATTTTCTTGCAGAGCAAAATCTATTTTTTCGTTGCAAATATTCGACCGCAGGCTGCAAGATTTATGAGTGCTGGGATATTGTCCTCAAACATATTCCATTATGTCATTATGGGTGAGCACAATTTGTAAACAATATTTGTTAAGCAAATAGATAACTTAAGAAGCGATGCAAAGTGGCTTTTCAAATGTCTGTTTTGAATGCAGACCGTCTCCATGTCCGTTTCGAGATATGTGGAATTGCACCGCTGAATTGGAGTATCCTAACAGAACAGAGCACTGGGTTTCTTCACATGATGGAAACATTTTCACGATTCCGGATGAAAAAGAAACTCAGCTATACGTCAGGCACACACTTCTGATCGACAAAACCCAAGGTCGGGACTGCCAAATTATTATACGTATTATTAACATGCATAGGAAAGTAACACAATTGTATTTTGATGCCAGCCTCATTTAAGATAGAGGGATCTAAGACATTGGTTCAACACAAGAAAAACCTATTCCTCGTCCTCATGGTGACTTCCGCCAACTCGAATATTTATTTCCTTTTGATGCAGTGGGGTGGGGGTGGTGCTGAGGAGAATTTCATGGCAGACATTACATTTGATGGGAAGGTATTGTTGACTAGCATGCAATTAATTATTAACAAGGCAGGAATATTTGCAAATTTTCCTGTACATGTAGCCTGGCGGAGGCTTCATGCACTGGAGGGTGCCGGTACACAACACAAAGGACAGATCACTGGTCAGTATTTTGAAGGACGGAGCGTATATAAAAGCATGCACCCAACGTTTTGTCATAATGAATATGGGAATTCGCATTCAAGAGTCTTCACAATACACATTTGGAGTTAAATATTCCATCGTTCCATCATCGTCTAATTCGATTTTAACCGTGCAAATGAATCACACTTATGTGTTTATGGAGTTCAAAGCCGAGGACACCCGTCTTGGAAGAATCGTGTTTCAGTTGAGGAATGACATTGCTGATAATACTTCTAAGAATTTCGGAAGACTGTGTGCAGCTCAACTCGGATTTGGTTACAAAGGCACTAAATTGGATGTCTTTGACGATGAGTGTTTTTGCGGAGGCGAAAAGGTGAATTGTGAGCCTTTTATAGATGAAAACTTTACCATAAACCATACCACGGCAGGTATTTTATCTTCTTATTCACATTCCCACGATGTGAATGGAGCTGGTTTTCAAGTGTCCTTTGAAAAAATGCCAAGTTTTGACGGCCGCTTTGTAGCCTTCGGGTTTATTGTAGAAGGAATGTGCGTTCTTCGTAAGATTGAGTCGTACGGTACAAGTGGAGGTACCCCAAAGCAGGATATTTTTATTGAAGATTGTGGCGAATTGAAAATGGACTAATAGTGAGGAAACCAGAGTTGAGTGAATAATTACTTTTTTTTGCTGGAATTATGGATTTAGGTTAAATTTGAGATTCGGGTTAGATTATGGCTTGTGATTAGGAGAATAAAAGTTTGGGGTTGCATTAGGATTTGCCTCGGAAGAGAAAATAGCGCGTTGTAGCGATTAATTAATCTTGCTTAGATTCGTGATTGGGAGTAATTCACGAGGCTATTGCAAATTTCTATTAAAACAATAGGTCCGTCAAAATGTATTAGTTGTATTAGTACTTTAATATAAAAATGTATATAAATCAAACCTATATTCTGCATAAATGTTTATGCAATTCAATTATTGTTAATGATAATAAACACTAAATGAATATGGTATTTATCTCTGAATGCAATATGTGCATATACAAATCATGTTTTCAAATAATATAAATAAGAATACACAAATTAATTTATGTTAAGCAATTGTCTGGTGTGGATGAACATATTAAGTGACTACTCAATGCGTGCATATCCACTGCCTTTGCTAATTAAGTCTGTAAATAAGACAGGAAATTTTGTTAATTGAACATCGATAATCAGGTAACCCAGATTATGCTTGCAGTTGCAACGCTTCCGTCTATTCGGATGTATTTGTTATTTGTGTATGGCAATTAAAATATTTTTTGTTCAATGGCCATCCCGGTGTCAGCATTATTCTTTTCAAGACGTTTTATTTGCTCAGGAGTTGCAAATGCCGAGCGATCGTCATGACAGCTTGCAAACATTGCTTTCAATCGCACCTCCCAACGCATTCCCGAACCAGTAGAAACCACCAAATCACAATTCTAAGGCTAAGGGGGGATTTACACAAGTAGGTGCAAGTTCCTGCTGTTACGTCAGCCTTGGGAGGAACCGCCGAATTGTATACTATGGCATGAAAAGAAACTTTGGGAAAGGACTGTGATGACATTGAACTGAAAATAATCAATTTAGCTTCAATTCAGAATTTTAAACTCAGAGTCATTATGGCAGGCGGGATACATCTAGTCAATTCCAATATATGGACACACTTCAAATTTCAGTTTAGATTTATTATGGCAACTAATTCAACTCAACAGCTGCTCTCCCAATAGCGACATGCCAATAATTAACATTGCGGCAGAAAAATCCTTTATGGCCTCAAACTGTAAGTGCCGGGTTGAAGTTGAAGTTAGTCCGCTTCCCATGTATTGTGTCCGTACCCTGCTGACAAGCCCGCGACTTCCCTTCAAATAGAAATTATATTTAACAAATATAGTGAATTACATTTAAGAAATCTAAAATGCTGACCGGAATGTAAGTCTGCCAATTGTCCTTGGCAATCCGTTGAATCGACTGAGTTCCAATTTAGTCAAATGCGGGAAACAAAACGGGACTTGGTTCAAGAACGAAGTTATATATCCTGGGGCTTCGTGGTGTGTTCTATCTCCAAAACTAGTGATCAATTTTCTCAAGCCCTGGTGCTGGAATATTTTGTCATGGCTAGGGACCATAATCTCGTTTCCGCCTGAATATCCAACATCCAATACTTCTAAATTGGGCAACTGGGTAGTGAAACCCAGGGAGGAAATAATGGTATACTCAGGATATCTAGTCCAGCCCACATATGCCAATTCCAATTTCAAATAAACCAAAGCATCCATACGGGGGAACGAAGTCAGCGTCGGCCGCCGCCAAGTATTATGGCCACAACATTTGACAGAATAGACTGTCATTCTTTCCAGCGTTCGTGAGTGGGAACAGAGGAAATTGTAGAGGGCGTCATGGTCGTGGTCACCGAAGGAATCAAGGAGACGAAACCAAGTTTCCCTCAAAGCGCTGGACGCCACGAATTTCAACAAGGTTGTCTCCAATTCTCCAATACGAAGGGTTTCAAGATTGTTCCCACCATTCTTGAAAAGGGCGGGAATCAAACTACTAGTGTGATTCAGTCTACTCAAATACTCCATTCCTTTAAGGTGATGGCCACTCTCGAGAATTCGGATCACGAAGGTAAGGAGATTCTTCGACAGAGCAAATCTTTTTATATCTCCGCGTAGTGATGCACGACTACCAAATGTGTCCCCGATTTCAATGTACTCCAGATTAGAAAGAAAGGAGAAGGACGTTGGAATTAATCCTTCGATGTAGAGTATGGTCATTCTTAGTTTTTTGATATTGCTCAAATGTTTGCGAACTTGAGGGGAAAATAGAAAGAATGTCATTTCATATTCATGTCCAATACTGAGAACAGTAATTTGGGGTCCAAATTCGATGCAAAATCTTTTCAGGTCTACCCAACCCTGGGCGCCACGAATGTATCCACTACTGACAATAAAATGGAATTCGACCCGTCTGCAAAATCGGGATTGGATTTCTCTGTTCAGAATTTGTATGATTCTGTCGATGCCTTTGATTCGCATTGAAAATCTATGGGCCCACACTGCTGTGATCAGATTACTCCAAACCCGGCAAACAAGGCGGAGGTTGAGAATGTCCTCTGGAAGAAGGTGGCCAAACACTTTTGCCCATATCTAGGAATTAATGAATAGTTAGTAAGCAGGAACCCAAGTTTAAAATATGATTGTATTATGTTACCTCGTTTGGAAGGCGTGTCCATTTTACAACGGAGCTAGAGCACAGCTTCTCACCACCTTTGAATTTAGCCAGTGCCCCCGTGGAGGGTTCATCATTTATTGGGTCCACAGAATTTCTAAGGCAATATTAATTAACAGTTAACGGCCTTAAGTTGGGGATTTGTGAATCGGTTGCCTAATTTCTAAGTTATCCACCATTATGGTCGAATACATTAACATCGACACAAAATAAAACACTAGACAGGCTTGCAAATTTGTGAAAACTTGTCTTATAGACTATTTTGTAATTATACGCAAGATGCTATGAGATACAAACATTTTACGCCAGTTGTGGAAAAGTCTAACATTAAAGGGGACTTAAATCTATAGTGTAAACTGTATAAGTTATATTCCTGAAATTAAAAAAATGTGTACCATACTTTGTGTGTACACGATTCAGAATATTTTTTAATCAACATGTTTCTTATGAATTTACAACATACCGTAAATGACATAATAGAAGCCAGGGGCTTCTATTTAAAATCGACAACTCAAGGCGGGGCTTGTATTAGGGCAGAGGCTTCTATTACGGCAGGGACTTTAAATAATTTCCAATTAATCTTGTGTGCAATAGCAATACTGGGTTTTATTTAGTATAAAACAACTCAAATTAACAATAAATGAAAGGCAACTTTAGTTGTCGGAGTCAGACATAATCAGGGAGTCGTTTATCTTAACAAAAATTTCTGCGGAATGGAAATCAGCCGGTGGGACATAGAAGCACGGGGGCTTTTATTAGGGTAGGGGCTTCTATTAGGGCAGGGGCTTCTATTCCCAGAATCCACCCACAGACGGGGCTTCTATTAGGGCAGGGGCTTAGGGAATGGGCTTCTATTGTGTCATTTACGGTACATATGTTTTGTATGTGTGCATGTTCTCACACATTTCACTGTACTTCGCACGTATCCGTATAGCAAAATCATCCGCACTTTTAATTTTTTAACACGGGGACTTTTCTTATCGCCGTTAAACGCAATCTATCTAACACATAAGGAGCGGATTTGATTTTTAGCCAAGACAGACACAGCTAACTACGACTCGTAGTGGGCGACCTTTTGATATCTTCAATTACCCTTTCCACAATACCTCAAACTTTTCTTTAAATTAAATATATGTCAAAATAAGTGCTACGTCATAACAAAAAGTACATTTTAAGTGTTAACCAATACATACAGGAATTTAAATATTTTGTTTGCCGAACTTGGAATAACAAAAAGGAAAAAAATTCTTCCAAACCATGTTGCCACTGAAATTAGCAATTTCATAAAATTATATTGGATAATAATTTGAAAAATCCTATTAACAAAATTGCGGGAGTTTATACAAATCTGGTGTCAAATACGAGTTATCTGTAAGGGTAAATCATGTCGGGCACTTACGGTTTTAATATCTCTAAATCAGACCAATCCATTTGATAAGGTTGCAGGTTTTCTTGTGACAGAATTTAAATGAACATATATAAAACCAACTGCTGGAAGATCCGTTGCCGCAAACTTGAATGGTGTGAACTGGGTATGCTTAGTCAAGCACGTATGGCTTGGGTGTATTTTAGCAGTTCACATCCACATTTCTTGGTACAGAGTTAAATTTAGGAATTGTGAAAGGATTAGAATGCCTAAAGCAAATGCTATGCAGGAAAGGCGTTATTTTCCACACAGGACACAGAGCAACAAATAGCAGCCAACGGACTATAAAAGAGGTAAATACCAGAAGCCTCTAAATAACCCAGCAGCTCGGCAAGCCCAGCTGAGAAAATACCAACCGAATCTACCACCACTGGGTTTGATTTTATCACATTAATTAAGGCATATCAACAATTTTTCTGCGCCGTCGCGTTGTCTGAGAGAATCAGTCATTCCTGCATTCCAAACTGCATTCCTCCAAGCTAAAATTCAAAACTACTCAACAATCGGCCCCATTTATGCTAGTGATTGTCACGATTGTCACCTTATACAATTTGTGCCACAAATCAATTCAAAATTCATTCCGTTCAGTAAAATAATAATTGAATTTCTTGCTGATTCGAGTAAATAATAAACACATCAAAAGCACGCTAACCTGCAGAGGTATACCCCTCAATAGTATATTCTGAAATAGGAAAGGTTTTACGGAAATATGCACTCACGAATTTCAGCCAAATCGGGATGCCATCCGCTCTACTGGGAGTTCGGCCGAGTTTTAATAATCAATAGAATGACCTTCGCAATGCTAATGAAAGAAGTGGTTCTCAATTCAATTAATAATGTGATTATGACTGGCCAAGGACTGAATCAATAATCATTGCTAATCCATCTCACGAGGGATGTACCCAGGTTGTCCGATCCCGATTTGGCTGAAATTTTGTCCACTTATTACACCTATGTAGAAACTATGTTTCACAAAGTGTCCACTCTCACTACT
>JAAXYW010003277.1:0-12168 GCA_036851895.1 Orthonychiurus folsomi | reverse complement strand
TGACACTAACCGCGCTGAGTCGCTTTTGCATTTATTTTGTAGGAATTGACGTGGAATTGAGATGAAATCATTCTATTCAAATCAAAGTCGTGGTGGTGAACATGGTTGAATGATTTAGATGACTTCACAAAGCACTTGGACTCTCGGCTGATTTTGAAATCACAGTAAATCTCACGTTCTGAATTAAACTCTCAAATCCTCACTCGTCAGGGAAAAGGCCGCGCATATCTCAGTCGGGCAATCCTCCCAATAGCTTCTCCGCTCAACGCGTGTTTTGCACAATCCATTATGCATGCATTGCATACTCCAGTATAGAATCCCAGCAATGTGTGATTTTAAAGTTTTTAATTTGGTCGCAAGGTTGGGAACATTTGTTTTACATTTTATTTACTATTTTTAAATTTTCACTCCGACAGATTTGCAAATTCGCTTTGTTTCCAATGGAATACTCAATTCTCTTCTGGCCACTTCTGGAGCCTCAATGATTGTCGCTGCCATGCCGCCTTGGAAATGCCAATTTAAATGACAGTGGAACAGCCACACCCCTGGATTGTCTGCTATGAAGCGGAGAACCATCCATGAATTCCGTCCCAAAGTGTCCGTATCCCTCCGAGTTGTATTTCGAACAAGTGTATCCCCATCCCTGGAGGAATTATAATCCCCCACGTAATTGTCCCCTTTTCCGACCACCCAGAAAGTATGACCATGTAAATGAAACGGGTGAGAGTCTTCGCCGCGATTATTGACAACAAGTTGGACAACCTTTGATTAAATATTATTATTAGATCGTAAAGAACACAACCCGACTGAAAAATTTATGTATAGCCTGTGCCTAGTGTTATGTCTAATGGATAGTGTATAATTATGGCGCGATTTTGTGTATAATTCATTGGACATGCGGGTTTGTCGCCGAAAACGCGCACTGGCTGCTCAGCGCCTGTATAACGCATTAGACACAACACCTTATGTCGAATTGACTATACAAGAAATGTGGGGTTGAAAAAAAAAGTCAACGTACGTCTAATGCCCACCGTGTAACTATCCAATGCCGAGACCGTGATTCGAACCATGCAACTACAGAATGAAATGCGACACACTATGCACTAGCATATCTAAACTACCTGTGAGAATAAGTATAAAGTATAAATATAAGTATAAAGTCCGTGCCCTTATCCAAGACGTAGGTTAACGCATGTAGAATTTAACAATACTGGTGAACAAAACACTACAATAAAACAAAAATGTCTTGCTTTTAACGTTATTAATAATTAATAACGTTAAAAGTACGAAAATAACTACACAGTTTTCCTCCCCGTATTTCAAACCAGTTTTTTACTTGGTCTTTGAAAATTATCACTCCAAAGCGCCACTGCATTTATAAATACTACGATGAATTTTATTTTTAAAATTAAGCAAAACATTTTAAATATTGGAAGAAAATCGTTGCATTTGCTTACATTTGGTAATACTTTCCAATTTCACTAAATGCTGGTTTTGAAATTATCGAAATCGTTTCAATCCTTTAAAGTTCAGAATTATAAAATGCAGTAATGATTTCATACGTAGCCTACCACCAATTTCCCTTTCAGTTACAAGAAACGTGCCACTTTTTCAAAAATTGAGGAAAAAATTGTTCAGAATAATAGGATTAGTGAACGAAAATAATATTGATCTTTTACCAAAGAAATGTGGAGATATGCACGCTTGGAAATAGCTCTTGCACCCATACTGATTATGTGCACAAAAATACAATCCGTTATAAAAAATATCAGCCAATTCTTGCTCAGTTTGTGCTGACTTCTTTGTAATTTTCAAATTAAGCACGCCAAGCTTTTTTTTCATATAAAGCTAAACTATGCATTGAAGCCCTAATTTACGCCAAGTGTAGAAAGTGCGTGGCCTGTGTTATTCAAAATAATTATAAATATTGTGCAAGTAAAAATAGATTACATGAAATATATAATTTTGCAATCGCTTTTTTATAAGAGAACCCGCTCTTTTCCAATGGCTTTTAGGTTGCAACAGAATTCTGCATTCGCGCTACACTTTTTACCCATACAGGAGTATAATATATATTGAAATGCTAGGTAAGTGCAAATTTATATATTTCATGTAATCTGTTTTTACTTGCAGTAATTATTTTGAATAACTAAGGCCACGCACTTTCTACGTTTTTGGTGTTATCCTGGAACTTCAATGTGTAAGTTAGCTTTGAAGGGTTTGAATAAAGCTTGCGTGCTTAATTTGAAAATCACAAAGGAATCTGAACGAACTGAGCAAAAATTGGCTACGTTACAAATGAACCCAATAATTTATTTTTAACTACAAAACATGAAATTTCTCATGCTAAACTGCAAGAGATTCAGAAAATTGCAAAAGTCAAGACTAGACGTAATGCATTGGGATGCATGGTGATACGTGGCATAAAAGGAAATGTTTTCCAAGTTTTGGGCAAAATGTCGAATTAGTTTACAACTCTTCGATAACGTCAGATGAGGCCAAACTATAACTCGGAAGTCATTGTTGTTATTGGTGACCCCATTTCACTCACGAGGTCACCAAGCCCAACCTGTAAAACTATAAATTTAGCTCTAAACTAGTTTGGGTAATTCGAAACGGAGCAATGTATGTATATGTGCACTATCCACCGGGGTCAAAGGTCAGCATTGACCAACAATAATAATCTTTGTATAAATCACAGACACTCTGAATCACTTTGGCAACATAAAAATTCACTTGAAAGGCAATTCGTGTAATTCGGGATCGGGGTTAATGCTGACCTTTGACCTCTTGTGATCGTGGTGCACCATTTTGACCACACTAGTAAATTTCAGGGTTTTCACTCCTTGGCGATCTCGGAGTCAGCAGAGGTCACCAATAACAATAATAAGTTCGGATTTGAACCAATTAATGTCATTTCAAGTTGTTCAATAATTTGCATTTTTTGGTCAAAATTTAGTAAACACGTTATATTATGCTCATGCCGCAGTCAGCAGTCTTGACTTGAAAATTTTGAAGTCCTATGCTATTTAACATGGGAATTTTCACGTTAACACTGCGGAGTCTGAATAATTTGTTAGCAATATATTTATGTATAATTGACTATGTATGAAGTATGTAAAACTATCTATAATTGTTTAGTCAAGATAAGTCTTGTTGAAAAGTTTAGACATAAAATGTGTTTTGGAGGTCTGATGTTTTCTTCCGCAACATGTTTTATGTATAGTGCATTAGACAGGGCTGTCTAGGCAGAATGGTTTTTGTCGTATGTGCATTGGATTAAACATAATGAATTTGACATGACCATGATTCGACACAGTTTATACATAAACTTTGCAATCGGGAAAAGACCGTACTTAAAGTTTGAACCTGATTATATTTTATGATGAACGGATTTGTGTAAGCTGGAATCCTCTTGTTCTTCAATATCAGACCGAGCAGTGGCTTCGGGCTGGACCGATACACAATATTGTTAAATGTCGAACGTACAACACCTTAAAGGTTGAATGTATTAAAAATTCAGAATAGGAAAGTGTTTTTTTCCAAATGATTTGAGTCGGTTACCTTTTTTTACAATGGTTTCCGCATTCAAAACGATTTCCTGATCAAATCCTTTCGGAGCTGATATGCCGTCCAATGGTAGCAGAGAAAGTTCCCAAACTCCCCATCCCAAAAATTCGGTCTCTACAACAAGCGGTGGTGGTTGTGGTCCCGGCCCTGGGTCGCCATTTCCATACACCAACTTGGCACGAACAGCTTGAAACGTATCATATGGATTGGGATTAATATTTGGCTCATCAAATTTAAAGTCGTTCACATTAGTCTCCGCCGCGATCCAATGTTCATTGCCCACCGCATTCATTTCAACAATTACGGAGAACCTCTGCCCAGCCCTGACAGGCAGGATTTTGTCGACAACTCTTTTGACTGTGTCGACTCCATCCACTTCAATCACGGTTAATTTATGATTGGGTATGTAAACGTGGAATATTGTTGTTGTGGATGTGTTGATCATGCGAATTCTATAGCGTTTGCCGCGGATGACTCTGAATTCTTGGATGGGCTGATTGCTGGAGCAATGGAGTCGCGTCGCATTGCAGGGATATCTCCCACGACCATTGAGTAGGGTTGAGAACGGAATTGGTACGCTTCCATTGCTGGCGGGGGACAGATACCAGTCCGTATTGACTGACCCCGAAGTGTGATACCAGTCGCTGAGTGTAATGATAATTTCGTCATCATATTGGTCTTCATATGCTTCTGG
Organism: Orthonychiurus folsomi; assembly: GCA_036851895.1. Lineage (NCBI taxonomy): Eukaryota > Metazoa > Arthropoda > Collembola > Poduromorpha > Onychiuridae > Orthonychiurus > Orthonychiurus folsomi. Next base: position 7,904 of record JAAXYW010003277.1, on the reverse strand, counting down.
CTTGTTGTCGATGATCAGTGCTCCCCACATTCCCTCAGAGTACTGGTAACCCACATGGGAATGCCACCTGTTAAGAAATAATAGTATTTGAATGCCCCCAATTTTTCTCAAAATAACCAAACAAGTGTAACCCACCAATACGTTCCGGATTGTTCCAATTTGAAGACATATGTTTGAGAGCTTAACCGTGGGATCGGGCATTGAGTCACCGAAGCCACTCCATCTTGAAAGGGAGATCCTTTTTGAAAAGTCCATGCCAATGTATGGAGGTTTCCGTCCCACCGAATCCGGGTTGAATGTGATTGCGAACGGTGATGTGGAGTGTGTCATTTATTGAGGCTCGAATCGTTGGACCGGGAAATTGTCCATTTACGCCTAATATATGGCAAACTTTCACCCCATCCGGGGAACCACAGAAATATTTTACTATCCAATTGTAGTGTATATGCTTCGCAAAACCGCATTGCAAAGGGAGGAATGTGACGGCTAGTAGAACGGCAATTAAATTAAGAATCCTAGTCATTATGTTTAAAATGCAGTAGTGTAAAGTGTTGATAGTATTGTAAATTGACTTCCCTTACAAATATTAAGCGCAAGATTCTGATTTTAAACTAGCAAATCAAATCCGAATTTTAATAAACCTTCGCTTTCTTCTGTACTCGATAATTGACACTAACTACGCTCAGTGTGACCATTTATATGCGTTTCCATTTTGGAATCGGGGTTGATTTGGGGTTAAGTCATTCTATTCAAATCAAAGTCGTGGTGGCTAAATGAAAGGTTCGAATCATCTGGGTGACGTTAAAAAGCATTTGGAATCTAGGCGAATGAAAAAAACACAGTAAATCTCACGTTCTGACAATGGAGTCCCGGCACATGCACAGCAGGGAAGAACATGGTCTAGAATGGTACTGTGCAAAATATTACACCCGCTAAACTCGACTTTTGGCGAATTTGTGAAATTTGACTCGCAGTATTTTACATGGGGGGACCTATAAAATCGAGATTTTTGGAGGTTAAACGCCGTCCCGTTTTTTCAGCTTCGCAGTTTGGACGCAATACACAGACTTGCATGGAGGCCGATGTCAGCCGTGCAAATCGTAGCCACACCCCATGCCACTTTATGCATTACGCTAACTGCTAAAAGAGAAAAAGTAGCATAGAATTTAGCCCACAAAAATTCCGACTTTGGAGGTCTCCATATGTTAACAATGTTAACCAAAATTCTAGACCATGATCTTCTTTCCTGCACTGGTCTACTGGTTTCCACCGATTCTGTGTTGCGTATGTGCTAGGACTCCATTGTGAATTACGTTAACGAATCCTCACTCGTCAGCGAAGAGGTCGGACATATCTATGTCGGGCACTAATCCCAAAAGCTTCTCGGCTCAACGCGTATTTTGCACAATCCATTATGCATGAATTAAATGGATGGCTGTGAAGTTTTGAGTTTGTTTGTCAAACATTCAAATTAATGTAGTCGATGATTATTGGAGCAACAGCAAGGGCTATTTGCAGCATGTACCGTAGGGTCGTTTTTGCAATTGGTAATAAATATTGAGCCAAACTTCAAAAATTTGCCGAAAATCAAGTTTTCTGCAAGCGTAGCATTTCACAGATATTCTCCTTAGCCATATTGGTCCTTTGGTCTACATCCTACACCGATTCCGTTGTGCGGCGCATGCCACATGACCCCATTGTAAGAATTTTCTTGAGTTTAATACAGATAAAATCAAAATCGCATAAGGTTCAACTCAATATTTGTATACGCTATTTGGGCTTCTAAGACTAACATTTTTAAGACGTGATTGATATTGCATGGCAGCTCACAAAAATCGTAGTAAGAACGCACCTAGTTACTAGCACAATTAGAAGAATAAATAATGACGCGGGATTAAGATTTGAAAGCCACCAGCATTACCAATTTTGAGGGTTAAAATGAAAAGTTTTGTTTTGTTTAGTTAGCATAGTATACTGGCTTCCCATTTAACTTGATGGCATCAGCATGGCAGGGAAATTAACAATACTTGTATTCAAATTTGCAGTTGTAAACAAATCCATTTTATTCCACTTTCAAATACATATACATTTTAGAAAGAGTAAAAGCCTTAACCCTTTAATCTTCATCTTTTGTTGTTCCACCGATGTTTATGTTTTTTAATATCCTGCGGACCGTCTCAACTATTCCATCAGTGCTAGGTACATCATTATCCTTCTTTTTGGTGTCATCTTTATCTTTAGCGTCGGTAGTTTCAATTTCATCCGTGGATTTTGGCGTAGTCACCTTTTCCTCGTTTTGAGTTTCCGCACGTTGTTTTTCTCCTGGTCTAGACCAAGGTTTATATTGTGCATTGTAGGTGTTATCAACGTCAACATTCCTTCCGCGACCTCTGCCACGCCCACGGCCACGCCTTTGATAACGTCTACCCCTGTAGCGATCGCGACTGTCTCCATCCTCTTTATTAATCCTCGCATTTCCAGCCTCGTCATCTTCGTCGTAGTCTGGAAAATCGTTCGGTTTGCATCGAGTGCCTTGGAGTTTGTACAAAGCGAAGGGGTCATCCTGTAAGTCACTTAATTCTTCGCGGTCAAAGCCGTTTGCTTCAACATGGGCGAGGACCTCCTCCATAAGGAGGTCCTTGATGTAAGGGATTCTTGAGAGCATCATCCAATATTTCCGACCCTCGGGAAGGATGCAGGCCAGCACTACAATGTAGGTACGGTTGTCCGTCTTTGTGATTGTGAAATCTCCAAAAACTAAATAGTTTTGGTAGTAATAATTAGTTTATTAAACTACAATAAGTTTGAAAGTTAATTTAAGCTATGTTTTGTAATTGCCACCAAGAGCACTCATTGGCTGTGGCACGGCAAAATGTATAATGCGCAAGATGACGGTAAATCTGACAACAGTCAAATTATCTATTTTATACGTGGTGGTGCTTAGTAATATTATTCACTAGTAATTAGCCGGTTTACTCAGAATTAGCACGTAATAAATGGAGATTTTAACAGTAGTCTAGTCAGGTTAACAGTCACCAATCGCGTGTTACATGTGTCTATGTATCACCAAAAGAAAACAGTACCGTTTTGCCAAAATTTGGAACAGAAATTTTCCCAAAGTGGGATTTGGAATCAAAATCATGTCATTATGGCGTTTAATATAAAACTCACATTTGAGCCTGTTCCTCAGGCGAGTTTGCTCAGTTCTCAAAACACAACTCATATCCGAGTGTTTCTCAAAGCTGCATTGGAATGGGACCTGAAGAGTTCCTCTCGGAGTATTAATGCTTGCCGTATAACATCGTCTACTCGACATCATGCTCAAAGCCACCGTAAAGTTTTGATTGCTCGAAGAAGAAGAGGAATCCAATTTTCCAGCTAGGGGCACGTACCAAGTTTGGCGATTGTTGGCATCAAACTATGCAAAAAATTTGCAATTTTTTGAAATGCCTGTTTTTGTAATTTGCATTTCCTTGTAGTTTTACCCATTTTCGGCTCAATTTGGCAGGTGGTAAATTCGGACACACTTCTGAGCCATTTCCGTTGTCGTCGTCCGCAAGAACACTTTGAATTAAACAAATGCACAAGAGGACTTGACCAAGTCCCTTCATTTTTTGCTTTGGAAGTTCGCACTGGTTGGATGTAATTGCCGTGCAAATGTTCGTAAGCTTGTTTACTACGGGATTTTATTACTTTGGTTGAGGAGCGGGGCTCGTCATTTCAGCTTTCACTTTTTATTTGAGCAATATTTATATGAAATGTCCGTGTGCGTAGAACATGATACAATTCACATGCTTCATTAATTTCCTAATGATGATTCATTTGCCATTTCATGTTTACTTTAGGCAATTTGAATAAGCAATATTTGTTTTTTTGCTGAATTCTTGATAAACCAATTATGTTAACTGCTTATAATTTGGCTAGCATATGTTAAATGTGAAGGATTTTTTAATAAAAATTTTAATACATTTACAAAATCTAATGTACAGACCGCCGAATTTAAGAAATTCTTTAAGAAACAAGTTTTAATTTTGCATGCGTAATATTTTGCACATTACGATTCCCGGCCATGGTCTTCCTCTCCATAATGGCCTCCAGCCAATCCGAGACCGACATGTAACTCCATTGTGAACTGATTGACATGACATGGATCTCCCATTGTGATTTGAAACACGGTGGATTTGATTAGATTTTTAATAATAGTCAGCATACTATAACTCAGCTCCGGTGGTGGACGGCAAGCGGTTACTTGATTTGATACAATGCCCATTGATTAACATTGATTTTACAATTCTGGTAAGTGTGACTCTAAACTTCCCCCCGACTACAATGTATATTGTGAAATTAACAGCGGAATTGATGAGGATTGTGAAATCCAGCCATTCAGCAAGGAAATTTAAAACTTCCCCATCATGAAGTCCAATGAAACCTAAGCAAACCTCACACCCGCAAGGACATTCGTCGAACATTAGAGCAAATAAGTACATGTTGTAAACCACTAAAGGAAAATAGCAAAATCCGAATACGCATACTACCACCAGCAACGTTTTTGTTTTTGAATTCTGGTTCTCCGCCGATGTCAATGTCAAGGCAGCCCTGAGTTTATTTTGCCTCCTCATCTGGAATCAATCCTACAATACACTCGTGACTCGTACGTGCTCAGGGTTGAGTCAATCCGGATTAAGGATCGAGGATTACTAATCGCGATAAAGGATTACTAATACTTAATCTGAAATCCCTTAAAAATTAATTTTTGCAATTAATCCTCAATTCTTAATCCCAACCCATCCCAACTTTCACATTAATCCCAATCCATAATCTCAATTCTGATTAATCCTTAATCGTGATTAAGGATTATTAATCCTTAATCAGGATTAAATCCCGATTAATAATCCACACCAGTGCAGTGGCATGCATATAGCGTTCTCGCAATCATGCGTGCTAATAGTTGGTCTTGCCTTTGAGTAATAGCAAATCGAATGTTAAGTACATAATTGCTCTTATTAACTTGAACATCACTTGACACCCCACATATAACATTAAGCCAAAAAAATTTGAGGGCAGGCAAATGTCAATTAATCTCAAATCAAGAATTAATTCGGATTAATTTAATCCCAATTAGTTTTGAAAATTTATTAATCGATATTTAATCCAATCCCGGAAAATATAAAATTAATCCCTAATCCCGAAAGCGGACTTTGTTAATCCTCAATCCTTAATCCAAACCCAAAATCGATTAATCACCCAACCCTGTACGTGCTATTAAGTCATACTTAATGAATGTATTTTAGTTTACCTTGAAGTAAATAAGGGCATTAAATCCCAGAAGAATCACAAAAGGAACTACACAGACCATGATACGTAAAAATATCCCAGAGTATAAACTAAAGAGGGTTTCACTCATAATTATGCTTGAGTAGTTATAGAGAAAGGTGATCCCATTGACAGCAAATGAAGTCATCCAGACGAGGACAACTATTCGAATTGAATTCTTCTTTGTGATGATTTGCCTGGATTCTAGTGGTTTTGATACTGCGATGAACCTTTCCGCTGAGATCCCCAACAGCAGGTACACGGATGCCGTGCTGGCTGTTTGTGTATAGGATAAAAACGTAAATTATATATTACAGTCAAATCAAGTGGTTCTAAAAGTTTTCTGAGTATCCGTTGGCGTTAGCTTACCCACATCACCAAAAAAGTTGAACAAATTGTGATTTGTGTTTCTCTCAATCTGAATGTATTCTGGCAAAATCGGTTTTGTAAATCTCACGGTAAGGAACAACGTGTCTGTCCATGCCAGTGCTATGAGCAAGGAATTGAATGGGGATCTCATATCTCTATGCCTCAACACAATCCCACTCACCAAGTTTCCAATTACACCAAAAACACAAATAAATGGCTGCAGAGCATCTAGATAATGCTCAAACTGCATTAGGAAAAGTGAGTTATCCATTGCAAAAGGCTAGATTTTTAAATATTTGTTCAAATGTAAAGTATTCAAATTACAAATGGACGAATTAAGATGGTCCACTGTGGCTGAGGATGTGAATGTAGAATCTTTTGAATGTATTGATGACGCAACCCAACACATGACTTTTTAATAAAAGTAACTGCGACTAATTATGCACGTATCATAATGTACATTACTAATTGGTATGGTGTGCCCCGGAAAACCACAACCTGGTCGTCATCCATAATACATGACGTAACGTAATGCAAATTAATTTTAATTCAGTTTTTACAAAGTGAAGTAGCAGTTTCTCGGATTGTGATTAAATATGCTCCGAGGAATAAAGTGTCTGAGAAGAAATTGCACAATCAAGCAACGGGATTTGATTTCTTCAATGATTTGTTGCCAACGTCTAAAATGTCTACTTCACATTTGTCCCTTTTCTCTTAAGCTTGACCAAGCAGCTGAATTGCAGTCGCGTTCTATATACAGAGAAAGTAGAATTTCTAAATGATGACGAAGGAAATATTGATACATTTACATAAGAATATAAGTTTACCCTGGCTTGCCTTGGTACAGGTGGAGGTCATAACTAATCAAAATAATGCTTATTTTTATTCCGTCTCTAGGGGTCTGGATTTTGCATTTTCTAATTCGAGGCTTGATATTAAAAAAAAATCCCCCCCCCCCCCCCCCTTGATTTTTTGAAGATAACAATATTTATTTATTTGCTGCATTTAATTAGTTGGATTTTGTTTACAGGAAAAATGAATGCGTCTTCTATTCAAAAAAAATATTTTTTTGCAAAGCTGATAATTACAACCGTTGGTTAACTAAACACTTGAAGTTGATCAAATTGTTTCATCAAAATTCAAAGTGAACTTATAGATCTGCGGATTGGGATTAAATCTGCCCCGAAGAATGGTGTGCCTGAGAAAAATTACAAGCATAGTGGGCACCAATGTAAAATTCAATTGCACAATTTAACATTTAACCAGTTCAAATGCTAGTCAATTGATTGCCAATTTTTATAACCACTTGACTAGAAGCACATCCCGATGCAAGAAAACCTCTTGCATCTCCTGCATCGTCAGAATTGGATAATGCAGAATGGTCTTAGCAAAATCGGAAGCTTTGATTTGTGGGAAATGAATGATCGGAATAATTTCATCAAGCATTGGTCTCAAATATTTTGGAGTAACTGTTGTGTATTGTTTGCATTCTTGTTTGGCCCAATTGTGCATTTGAAAAGTTTTGCCTTCACTGCTAAATGCGCTGTGCTAAAATGATGTGCTAAAAAACTTACCGAATACATGATTTGAAAATTTAGAATTCAGATTCCACGCGGAATCCCACCGACTTCAAAAGTCTGCAAATGTGCTCAGACTTTAATTCTAGGAAGTCCGAGCTCTAAACAGTTTACCGGTGTTTCTGCAATTTATTATACATTTAAATAATTCCAGTGAAATAGTAATTACTATTAGCTACGTCTATTAGTCTTCGCATTAATTTTAATTAAATTGGGCCAGCTAGCACTTTATTTCATGATTAGATAGTTTGTAATTAGTAATTAAACTTGATCTACACGTAAATGTATGCAGTCACATTTAACTTCAGGCCAGTCTTCTTGTATTGGATCTCTTGCTTGAGTAGTTTCAAAGCATTGATTTCAGTCAATAAACCCAACTTCCTGTTGTTGCCACTTGGACTTGGACTTGGACTTGGAATACTTTTATTAACGTCATTTTGAAACATTCCTCACAACAATACGAATAAATCACATTGATACACCTGTAAGTGTACAAAATTCCGACCGAATTAAGTAAAGCCTAATTAAGTAATGCCTAATTAAATATAATTTGGAATAACTAGTCCTAATTAAAGATTTGGTACAATTTTCACAATTTAACAACAGTTATTAATATAAATTTCATCAGTCAAAAACTAAATGAGT
>JAAXYW010003276.1:0-12171 GCA_036851895.1 Orthonychiurus folsomi | reverse complement strand
TCATGGGCAAGGTCACCTCACCATTCTGCACTTGTGGAGAGGTAGAGGAGACCTCAGAACATTTCCTATGTAGGTGCGATAAACATTCATTGTTAAGAAACGAAATTTTTGGGGACTATACTCTAGAACCCGAAGATTTGTGTGAATATCCCTTGCCCAGAATAGTAGAGTTTTGTACTAGGCCTGGTAGGTTTAATTTGGACTTGCAGGGGAGAATTAGTCCAGCACAGTAAGCGTGTTATGGGAGAGCCTGCAATGGGCCTTAAGGCCTTGTCAGCTTGGGCGGGCTTCTCAATATAAGTTCCGACCACTCCCCTATAAACATACATATACCATACCACGGGATAGGATCTATGAAGGTCTGGATGAGGACGTCCACATAATATCTGCGAGCACCACAGCACCGCACCGCACCGTCGAGGACGTTCTCCCATTGGGAATTCTTGAAATTCCCTTTGTTTGCCCTACTCCACCACATTAAATATTCGAGGAAGCTCCTTTGCTTTCCCTGAGTCCCCCCGAATCAGACAAACAGTATCCATGGAATGTATGCATAATTTAAGAGCGGGTTCCTTTATTTAGCACAGACCAGGGCTGGGGAAGGAGAAGAAACCAGATTTATTCCATGTCAGAATAATAAATAAAAAGTTACTCCGCTGAGTACCCTAAAGTCGGGGAGGACGAATGGGATCTACTTCCACATGAATTCTTGAGCAGGGCTCTTCTCAGGTTTACTGTAGTTGCACAAGTTCACTCAAACTTGATGGAGATCTTAAAAACTATGGTCGCCGTTAATGTCCAAATGTAATGACCGTCTCGACTATTCCTATGTCGAGTTGGGTTCTAAATATAATCATTGCTAAAGGAATTAAATACAAATGCTAGTGGGAGGGAGACAGACATAATCAATTTTGTCGTGCCGTGTATGTTATCTGGCCTTCGGTCAGATCCGAGTTGAAAATAAATAGTAAATAGCACAACAAGCGAGGACTTGGTTTTTGCAAACTGTACACTTTACTACAAGTTAACAAGTTACCTCCGTGCTTCCAAGAAACTTGGAGAAGAGAGATGTTTTGCAGACATGAGATTAGGACGGAGGATAATGCGTTCAACGCTATTGTCATTGCAGATGCAGGATGGGGCGACGGGAGGATGTCAATTTATTTGCTCAAGTCACGGACCCATGATTTCTAATTATGAGCAAAAGAAGTGAACTCAAGTTGACATGTTGATGCATGCATCATGATGGGATAGGAATGACACACAGACTAAACAAAATCAAAAGTCCTTTGAAGTGGCGGTTATTATGTGCTTGGATATAGTGTAGTCTACAGTGATGAAAATCCAAGTACGTCTAATTTGAATTTTCTAACCACTTCGCAAACATTATTCCGCTGAGAGACTCATTAATGGGGAAATCAAATTCTACTTGAAAGTCAGGCACATGGATACAAGAGACTGAGCTGGGAATCTGTGTAGGTCATTATGCCCCATCTCAAAATTTAATTTAATTCCTTGTAATTTATTACTTAATCTAAAGAATTGCGAGTAGATCTGAACCATGTATTTCCCAGGATACATACGCACAAATTTGTCATTCCTTCCAGTCTCAATCCCTAGCTACGTCAGTTATTTTCCAGTTGAAGATTTTCATGGATCTCGAGAGAATTTGAACTAAGGTTGAACTCCCATTCGATCGAACTATAATTTATTCAAATCGTGCATAGAATTCCCCTGGGCCTCCACACTTCTATTGATACACATCCACGTGCATGTATTTAGTGTGTCACTCGCTGACTGCATTTCCTTCACTATTATTTTTATGTCATCTTTCTAAGGGAAACGGAAATTATTTGTGAGCAAAAGGAGCATTTTGTAAATTTCAATTTTCGGTTTCTGCGTCTCTCTCCAGCGTCAAAAATCCTATTATGCTTGATGTTGTCGCCGATACATTCTTCAAACTTAACTTTAGCAGCATTGGTAAGGAATGTATAATAATACACATAAACGTTAAGTATTATCAAACTTTAATAATTAGAATTTGGTTATATGTATGTATGTAAGGATGGATGTGTGTATTCTATTCATCCTTTTAATGTGGATTTTCAGACCGGGCTGGACATAATAAAACAATGGGGAATAAGTATTGTGCAGTATATTGGGTCAGAAGTTGACCTCCTGGGGTAGGCTTTTATGGTGTTATGAAAGTGAAATGGGAGCCCCTTTGGTTGGGTGGAAATGGAAATGGGTAGGGAGGGAGTCCTGGGCTGAGGATGGAGAGTCATACCACATCTTCTTCCATCCAAACTCTCACTCGCACATGGGCTTCCAGGCAACTCTGATCTCCGGATCCACATCATTCCTCTACATTTTCCCTTTGTTTTCACTCCAACCACAACCTCCTCGTGGAGTCCCCTAATTCCACTATTAGTTCTTAAAAAAGGGAGCACTGGGCTTTCTTCGTGGGAATCCTTGACGTCTAAGACTGAAAGGTAAGCAAGGATTTTACTCTTAATCCCTGACCACGACAGGTCCGCATATTTACATTGCAAATATTATTCCAAGAATTTACACTTTCACCAATTTACGGCGAATGCTTGGGTAAAATACTTCCGTTACGTAGGATGAGCTGGTTGCGGCCGTGGCGAAGATAGTGGGATTTAATTAGCAAGTCCGTTTGGTGCCAGAATAAATATTTGTGGAGCCAGTCAGTCATTAGTTCAGAATATTTAATACCCTAATTTCTGCTCTGTATTTTGACATCAACCAAATCCAATTTTTTTTCAAATATGAATTTGATGGTTGTTATCGTGGTTTATTCTGATAGGAGATATGACCCAATTTTTACTGCAATTGATGCTGAAATAATTTAATTTGCACTTGCAATTTGTAAATATGCATTGTAGTAATCATTTCCCTGACGTAGCGTCGCGTCGTGTTATCTGTTAACCTTGCAATGCAATAGCAAATACATCCAATTCCAACGTACATTGAATGCAAACATGTACATTTCTCGAGCGAATTGTAGAGCCGTGCGTCAACTTCTATGGAAAATAATCATTTCAAATCCGAGCTAAAGGATCGATCCCGCTCCACACCGCAAAGTAATAAACACAATTTTCCAAGAGAAATTTGCCAGGCTCGATAAAGGTATACATGCTAAAGTGCCAAGTGCAGGCTAGGCCGGTCCCATGACTCCTTACACCAGGATTTCCCATTTTTCTTCTTTCAGAGTGAAGGAAAGTGCAAAAAGGTAGCTGGAAAGTTTGCCGTCTTACTTCTAAAAGTTCTAGACGTTTTAGACACCGGGTGGTGAACAGAAATCAGGTTATACATGGCTGTACTCCAAACCCTGAATCACTTTACAATATTTTATTGCATAATATCGTGTTTAATCCCATTACTATACATATAATATTACAGGCACAAGAGGAACTAGAACCATACATAGGATTAACAAGTTAAATAAGAATCAGAAAATCACCGAATTTTAAAGAATCCCACCAGCAGCAAGCCGAAGGATCCTCATCTCCTTTAATTGGTTCACAACCAATCAAAGAAGACCTCCCCCCTCTAAGAATTTCCTTTGTCTTCTTCGAGCCTTCCTTGGATCCGTGTTCCCCTCTCCATCCGTCCAAGCTCATTTCCTCCGCTTGAGCATCATCATAATTAAGAGGAGGAGACGGCGGAAGCGGACTCCCTCCTTCCGATACCTCTCTTACCCGGGTGACGGTGACGAGAAGAAAGAAACTTCAAAGAAAGCGAAAATCCAACGGTTCCCTTCCAGGAGGCTCTGGTTATGACTTGGCTGCAAATGAACATGTCCCCTTCACATTCACCAGGCCCCTCGTCGTCAGTTCAGTAAGTCAAAAAGTTTATTTCCTTTATCTTCGCCTTCCGCCTTTGTTGACTTTCCCCGCCTTGGCCACGCCATGACGTAAAGAAGGGNTCCAGGAGGCTCTGGTTATGACTTGGCTGCAAATGAACATGTCCCCTTCACATTCACCAGGCCCCTCGTCGTCAGTTCAGTAAGTCAAAAAGTTTATTTCCTTTATCTTCGCCTTCCGCCTTTGTTGACTTTCCCCGCCTTGGCCACGCCATGACGTAAAGAAGGGGGAAAATTCGTTAGTCGCAACGGCCATCGCCCTTATTATGAGGAGCCTATCCCAGTCCCTTATAAAATAATAAACACTTTCATATCCTTTAGTCGAGTTGCACCTTATTATTAGGATTCGATCCCAGTCCCTTATAAAATATAAACACTTTCATATCCTTTAGTCGAGTTGCCCCCATGCTTCTTCAGGTATTATCTTTATTGGATTTCCACGAGAATAAGAAAGGAGAAGATAAGGGCAACTTTTAGCCCCAAAAAATCCCGTCACTTCCTTCAAGATTTACCCGGCATGTGTGTGGCCAGCCGGTGCGGTGAGCGGAGGGTGGGTGAAAACTGGTGCGCTCGGTTCGGGTTTTATTATTCTTTGGCCTCTTCTATTCTTTGGGACTAGGTACAAAATGTTGTAGCCAGAGATAACAAAGTTTGATTTAGTGGAGGAATCAAAGCACATCTTTCCTTACGTAACGTACCCCAACCATCCCCTCCAGTGAACCCAATCTTCTTCCCTTTTTGCAATTTCCGAAAAGTCACTCAAAGTTATTCTATCACACCGGGTAGTCGACACTGTATCACCGGATGGGAGAAGATCCTTTGCTCCGTGATTGACTTCAACTTTGCACTTTGAATGATTTGAGAACCACAAGTTTTCTGGCCCTGAAATCACAAGATGAACTTGGAAACACGTTTGCATGTGAATTTTTAGAAGTTTGTAAGAAGAGAAAACATGAGTGTTTGGATTGAATTGTCGTGTTTATTGTGGTATTCTAAAATATTGATATGAATATGAGTTTGTATTCTTATGCATATTTTATACCATATTGATTTATATGCGATAGAATATTTCGCCCTGACTGAGCGAGTTCACCTTTGACTTGGGATTTGTGAGCTGAAATCCATGTCAAGTTGCATATAAATTAAATTTATGGAATCGGGTTATCTTTAGCATCTGATACATGTGCTTGAATCGTGGTTTTATGGATTTTCGACCTCACCACATGTTGTAAATGCTTAATAACAAATGTGAGTCCTCCCAGGTGCTTTGCTGTGGCTGTGGTTTCCATTTCCAAAACTGCATCTCCGGCTCAACATCCCATAATCCGTTCACTCAATTCCTGTTGACCCCTGCGACTGTTTATGTGCGTCGTTCCGTTCCACTTAACTCAGAAAATTAATTAAAACTAAATTTATGGTACAAATGGATTCCGGACTTTCCTTTCGGCAAGCAACACGGATGCGGATGGGATTTAAGGATGGATTAGGAGCAAAAAATAGAAATTAAATCCCATTTGTGTCCATGCAAAGCGAACAGTGGTCGAGGATGGATTTAGCGTCATCACATTTAGTAAAATAAAACAAGGGGTTTAACCCTTGCATGAGTACAGGCCCAAATTGCAAAGCGCAATGCGAATTCCAAAGCATTTGTCTCAACTCAGAGTTGGGTGGGAGTGGGAATGGATCTGCATCCACGATTTAATTTGAATAAACTCTCAGTCAGTTTGGAATTGGAAAGGCTGTTGGTGACAATGACAAAGTGAAACTTCCGGTCTCATTTCAAAATCTCATCTCATGTTGGAAAGTGTGGGCCTTTGTAGATGATCCTTCGTAAGTGGAAGTCCCTTTTTGGTATGAAACATTCCTCTCATTAATCCAATCCACTTTCCATTCGAGGATTTTAATTACAGTAAGTATACGATAGGGAGGATCTGGATACATCATTCATTGCATGGTCACTTTCATGGTTGGTTTTAATGATGAGGCCAGACGACTGTCCAGTGAGTGATGGATCCAGTGACACTGGCATCCATCGTTGGATTGATGTGTGTGTTGTGAGGGGAACAAAAACTTTCCATTTCACAGCTTGTTTTAACCGTTAATCGGCTTCTTTGTGTTTGAACAAAGGCCTAGCCATGCAGGAAAAGTGTGAAGAACCCTTAACTGTAAAATCCATCCTTCGTCGTCAGAGGATGGATAAAATAAGATCGACCCTGACTCTTCCATGGACCTTCACGTCCATACATGCATGCTTATTTCCCATAACATGGGCCACCACACTCATTACCTTTCCAAATATTCTGTGAACCCTGACCTTGGTCCAATGAACCTTGTATCTCCACTATGTTCTATTGTCAGGCTACATTTTTTGGAATAAAATGGAAATAAGCAATTGTAATATGAAATCACACACACACACAAGGATGAGCTTGATGGCTGGGATTTTGCATGGATATAAAATAGGAGTTTGCACCTCATAATTCTGCTACACGCACTTACAGTATTGAAAATTTGGGGTTTCAAAGTCGTTAGACGGGACGGAGGCCGCGGTCGGTCGTCTCATCTTGTATTTGTATAGAAGGCGGGGGCGGGGAAAGAACCAACCCAACGTCTTCAGAATACAGAGTACGAAGCAAAAACCAGACAGACTGACAAACATGGTCGGATTCTACTGTGGATTCCTTAAAAAGAGGTGTGGATTTGAATGAGTAATGGATGTGAGAAGAGGAGCCAAGATAAGTCACCCAAATCACTATTCGTGGTTGTGTAATAAAAGGCCACTAAGTCTGGGCTCCGGGATTCCACTTCCAGGGAATTGACTGGATCCTATCCCGTGTAACATTTCACGGGAAAAAATTGCTTCGTCTGAATGACTGATGGAATATGTGATAAAGTACTTGAGCTTTCCTTTCCTTTTTAGCCGAGTCTGGCCAGCCACCCTCTTTATTCCTGTCCTGGCGTCAGGGAATGGATTTTCAAAATTCCTTTGGATAATTCCAAATGATGACTCATACTCTGGAGATATTCTAGTGCCCATCATCCAGTGGCTCATTGCACATTAGATATTATTACTTAGTGGGAACACATGGTACAACTACAAATGTTCAAGTACCGTCCACGCTTCGTAGTATTAGCCTTTAGTCCAGGAAAAATCAGGACTTGAAGGAAACAACCAACCCATTATTGCAAATGAGAACATTCCCGTTCCTAGCCCATTTGAGAGTGGAGGATGAGTGGGGAAAAACACAATAATAAACGTTGGAATTCGTCGCCGTCGTAGTAGTAGCGGTGGTTATAAAGGAAATTAGTGAGCCGTCGAGTGTGGAATTGTTCCGCTCATCAACGTTCATGCTCCTTGCATCTGCCTACCATGCTACAGTCACGTAATTGTCATCTTAAATGAGGATCATGTTGCATATTTTTAGCTGACGATTCCTCCATGGTGATGTCGGATTTTGCAAGAAATCCAAGTCAGTCTTTCCTGAAAAAAGAGCAATCCGAGGATATAATTTTTGATCATATTCAGGATATTTCGAAAGACATGTATTGATATTCGGTTAAAGAAATGATTTCCTTGGGGAGCAGCTTCCACAGTATCTTAGATTCATGACTTGAATTTTCATACGGGAAATCACGTATGAAATTGTGACAGAATACATACATATGTATAGGTTCTTGGGAGTACTTTAATCAAAATCGTTTCAACCTCCTCCTTAGTTTTTATTGGGGATTGAATTGCTGAGGAAGAGTTTTGGCTGGTGGTTTTTATACGGGAAATCACGTATGAAATTGTGACAGAATACATACATATGTATAGGTTCTTGGGAGTACTTTAATCAAAATCGTTTCATCCTCCTCCTTAGTTTTTATTGGGGATTGAATTGCTGAGGAAGAGTTTTGGCTGGTGGTGGTTGGGATTCAAAAAGCACACCGGTTGAGGACCATTGTCCTCAATTGCTCCTTGTTCTTCCTCACGTAATCTTGACTTGAGGTTGGTTGGTTCCTTCACTACACTTTAGTCGCCTGCCAATCCTCGGCCTAAAATCAAGGTCTTTTTTGACGTCTCGTGTTGGATTCAAATTGGGCTCCGAATACAAGGAAAGATTTTGTATTTAATTCTGGGATTTTTGATTTAATTAATACGGAGGCAACGGAGTACATAGTACGCACATGGTCAAAAGTTAATCTGTGTTGTTGGGCTGTGAGTGCGTTTGATCGACGACTTTGCAATTGCCTCCAGGGTGTTTTCTTCACCTACTTCTTCCTTATCAAACTCCTGCATGTGCATGTGCAGTTTGCATTGCTAATATTCTTAATTTGCATGTTAAGTGGGAAATCAAATACAAATAAATTCACAGGTAAATTGATATTATCCATCTTTTAAATAGCTGTACCTCAAACAAATTATCAATTATTGTCGATTTGAAACTACAGCCCGTGAATTTGATTTAATATTATTGAATGCTCAGTCATGGAGAAATTAGGTCATTTGACGAAATGCAGAAGTTGGAAAAATCATCCACTGCGCAGTGCTGCGCAGTGCTGCGCAGTAAAATCCTAACTGTAAATTAATTAGCATTGCAGCTCGAACTTCTTATTTTTATTTGTCGGTTTTACAAAACAATTCTGCGGTAGTGCCGTAGCCGTGTTGAAGCATTGTAAATTATATATCAAGTCTACGATTAATTTTTATATTGTAATTATCTTGCAGGAAATTTAATTTGTTAATTCAAATATTATTCTATTAATTTTAGTATGAAGTCCAGCCACTTGGTACATCAGTATGTTGATCGTTGCATTTCTGTACATCTATTTGACTGCAGTCCAATACATTCGTGGTGAGGAATTATCAGGCCCGCGGACGATCCCGAATATCCCAAATGCTCCGGGTCACATCCTCCAAGTCAATGGTGAGTTCAAATACATTTTTGAATGCATATCATTTGTATGATTTGATTTCCTTTAAATGACTCTTTTTTTTTATGATTTTCGACTCCGATAATTTTGATCTGTGCATAATTCGGATTTCCAATCGAAATTTAACGCTGAAATCCCATGCATGTATGCATGTATTTGCAGGCGGAAAAGCTGCAGCGAAGAAGGGCCGTGGAATGGAAAGTCGCCAGGATTCAAATACCCTTACATTTGATTATCATGATTATGAGGACTTGACGAGTTGGCTCCGTGAAACAAATGCTCTGTATCCACATTTAACAGCTCTCTACTCCATTGGAAAAAGTGTACAAGGTAATGGATTTTAAGCTTTTAACATGCGATTCGAGAGATTGAATGTTTCAAGTTTCTTCCCGCCAAATGTTGCATGTTGCACGGGTGGAGGTCCCAAATTAACATTTGCTTTTCCAAGTGTTTACACAACTTTTCCTTTTTCCACAAAAGTCCGTATCCATTGTCCCCGAGTCGTAAAAGAACTTGCCTGAAGGAAACGCCGGGAAAACACAAGTGGCTTTGAGAGGATAGAATGTAAACAAGGACATAAAATGAGGCAATTCCAATACAGAGGCACTATACACCCCAGTCCCCCCCACCGCATTTGTAAATGTTTGGATTTCACTTCAAAGTGAATTAAAATGAATATTTAGTCCTTCGGTGGGAGCAAAATAACAATTCCATCTCCGCAAAGTGCCCCCATTCAAATCCAGACAAAACGTGGAATGACTATGCGCCAATTTTACTTTGCACTTTGTCACTTACGTCAAGTCAGAAAGTATGATTTGCATATTGCAAACTCCTAAAATAGCATAAATTTCTGGGCTAGAAGAGACGTGAACGTACGTACGCACCGTATCTCAAATGGATTTGAACTCAGAATGACGTTTAGATTTTTGCTTGTGGATTCACTGAGTCAGTCTCATTCGCGGATCCATGGATTCCGTCTGATCCATTCGTGAGGTTGTAACGGGACTCAATTCTTTTATGCCGTACACGCACACCCCGCACCGCATTATCAAACGGAGCTATTGTAATCCGTGCTCAGGATATGCGCCAGTATTTTATTTACATTCTGTAGCCATAATGGGTTTATCCCACGCCACACCATGCATTTTAATGGGTTCAATTATTTTGGGTTAAAAGGTAGCAAAGTTAGTATATGCAATCCCTACAGTATTCTAGTTTCCTTAAGGTAGGATTCTACATGTGTTAACATACGAAACGATGCGTAGTTGCAATTATATTCGAAATAATTTTGAAATCGGTGTACATTAAAAAAATCTGCCACAGACTTGTACCAAATTCTATTCCATTGCCTGGGTTTTGCAAATTGGAATGTATTTTGAACAAGAATCGACAAATTGTAGCTCCCAAATGGTGAAAAAACAAGCTCATTCTGAATTCCCATCCTTGGAAAACCGTTGAAGCGATGGAACCATAACTCAAACCCATAGCCCAAGTCTTGGAGTCAATGTGTTCTGGTTGTGTTTGGATGACTGTCCATTCCAGACCCAAAGTGGAATGTGCTGGAAGAGACATTCATCTTCCAAGGGAGGGAAAACACAGCTCGGAAGAGGATTTGAGGCCAGGGTTGGAAGACAAGGCGGGGGTGATGTTAGTATTTGTTGATTTTATTTCCAAAGCTCCCACGTACACCACATAAAGTAGTCAGTCAGTCTAGTCTGGCTTTCACTGGAGCCCGCGTCCATGGATTTGTGTGAAAAATAGAGACTGGAAATCGTTTCCTAAATTCACTTGGCACACGGTCAGGCAAAGGCAAGGAAAGGAAACCTTCTCCAGGGATTTCCAGCTTCTGCAGTCCGGAGCAGCATGCATTCATCCATCCATCCAAAATTTCTTTTATATCCAACCACACCAAGTGCATGCATTGCATTAGTTCAAAAATACATATATTCTGGATATACGGGGAATTTTCCACGGTGCATTGCATTTCTTGCCATAGCAGAGCAGAAGTACGTACGCTACGCCATCCGCGAATCCGCCCAGTTTGAATAATTTGCATTTGCAAGGGAAAAATCTTAATGACGTTCTCCTCAGAAGTTGGAGGCCCTCATCGATTTAGTAAGGCAAGAAATACACATAAGTTTCATGTTCCGGAGACATTGGGCTCCTCGTCTCGTACGCACGTACGTACGTATGTATGAAGAAAGTTAAAAGGATTTGACGATACACGGTGAATTCGCAAAGCATAATGAAAGGGATCACATTCCCCATGTCTCAAATACTGATGTTTGCATGACTCGGCTCCGATCCCGGCCACGGCTCCAGTCTAATGGAAAGAATCGGAAATTGAAATATCCGTGCCTCCTGTGCGGCGGAGTGAAATAAATGTTCGGCAAAAGAGAAGGGAACTTTTGATTTATTCCACAAACCCCTTTCCCTCATTTTGAAAATAGTAAACATAAACATAAAAAAACAGGATTTATGTTGTACATAGGTTTGGGTGTGTGTGTGTGTACGTAATGTTGGATGTAGTTGTAAGTCCAAGTTCTAACCTAATCGTATTTTCTTGGGGGTGTTAAAATAGGTCGAGATCTGTGGGTAATGGTGGTTTCGACATCGCCGTACAAGCACGTGCTCGGCGTACCCAATGTCAAGTACGTGGCCAACATGCATGGGAATGAAGCAGTGGGGAGGGAAATGATGCTTCATCTCATTCAGGTAAATTACATACGAGTAACCGGATGGATCACTTTTCCTCTTGTTTTTTACGATTCCAAATTTCAAAAGTCATTAAAGGAAATTCTCAGCTGGGGCTGGGCTGGAGGCGTGGGCGAGGCCATCAAAAAATGTATTTTTAGCATTTTTAGCCTAACCGAAATTTGTCGGTGGAGTCAAGCCCTTTGGGGATGAATTTCCTTGCCGACTTGGGTTTTATTTGGTAATTTGAACAAAATCATAAATCATTGTTTGAGCCCCGTCGTCTTCGTCTGTGGTTTTAACCATAAATCTTCGATGGAGACGACGTGGCGGTTTTCCCTTCGATTTCGACTTGTACGAATGACGACCGACGTTTGCGGATTTCTATCGCATCCTTACCTTAGCCTTCCACCCTTAAGACTGGGTTAATGGATTCCATAATTTATGCAAAGAAAACGGCTTGGGCTTTGGAGCGAGGAACATTTGTCACTAGCAATCAATTGCTCTCAAAATAAAGGGCTGAAGTTGTGGATGACTTTGATATTCCCCATGCTCGGCTCGTACTCTGAGTTTTTCCACCGTACAGTTTGCCGTGCAGTGACATGAGAATTGAAGCTCGAGTCACTCCACTGCCACATCTTCCTTTTTCTTTTACATCCGAGATGCAAAATCTG
>JAAXYW010003275.1:0-12173 GCA_036851895.1 Orthonychiurus folsomi | reverse complement strand
TAATTAGAAAAGAAGGCAATTTAAAATTGATTCGGGCTAGTCAGTCCTAATTAACATGTGTTTATTACCACAATGAAAGTTAACGTACACCTTGAACTTGAACATTTAACCCCTTCGCTTAAGTGTTAAGAAACAAATAGTTAAAGACAAATAGGCCCTGTCTAAATTGAATGATCACATTTCTACTTTAACCACAATCAAAGTTGCTTTTTCCAATTAAAATCGTTTACAACTAATTGATACTAAGAAAATCTGCACCAAGAGTGTTTCCATCCAAGGAAGTGTAATTAATGCCTGCAAATCCACTCGTTTGAGACATCCTCCAGGAATATGGGACATGTGTATCGGATCGGAGCCACACAGCAATAAAGACCATATTGCCCAAATAATGATTTCCGGTCCCTAGCGCGAACATTGATCAGAGCCAAGAGTCTTGACACTTTTTTTTTATCCTTTTTTCTTCGTAGCACACAGCGGGGGTGCCTTGCACTTAGTGTAGGCGAGAGACCCCTTAATGGCCACATGCTGACTTATATGCGCCTCGTCCCTTAAATGAAATGTAATCTCCTTCTCTCAGCTTTGAGGGATTTCTCAGAAATTTTTGCCCAAATGGAAATAAATTCTGGGCCGGACACTTTTACAAGGCTTCACTCTTCAGGGATAGAACTTTTATTACCCACGTCAGAGTATGAAGGGAGTTACCATGCCTTGAGTGGATGTGATCATCCCTTTGAATAGGGGGGCCCTTACACCCTCAGTAGGAACTTAAGGGGCATGCCCCTTAAGTTTTCATTTCTTCTTCTTTCTTTCTTCTCCCTTTCATTTATATTATTATTACTGGCTGCATTTTTATGCATCGACGGAGCCACTTTGGAGTTAAGGCCGCCCGCACGCAGTCACGAGGGAAGGATCAGACGTATTCGGTCTAGTCTTGTACAAATGGTAATTCGTTTGCATGGATTTAGCTTTTGTTTTGCTTTTGATTTGATAATTGTAAGGAATTACTAAAGCATATCTAGCAAATTTATGGTTTTATTCATTCGGATTTGCTAGCGTTTTATTAGCAAATAGCGTTTAGAAATAGCAAATTAGTTTAGCTTTTCCGACAAACATTTAACGTAATTGTTTTGCCATTTTTTTTGTATTCACACCATATTAGCAGTATTAGCGATTATTAACAATAATTGAAAACTTCCACGTAAAATGTTTGTGAATTGTTTTTGACTTTTGCAAATTCTAACACTAAGCATTTACAAAATGAGCTAGATTTGCAAAGTCCCATGTGAGACCCACACCCGTGACCCCTCCCTTGTGAATAACATTTGGCATTCGTCATTCCTCTGTTATTCTTCAACGATATATTTCTCAGCCAACACTCCTCTCCTACTGCTATTATTCTCCCTTCCTCTGTTATTCTTCAACTATATATTTCTCGGCCAACACTCCTCTCCTACTGCTATTATTCCCCCCCCCTCCATTTCATCATCTTATTCCCGGGAAAAAACATCCATATAAAATGTTCGTCTTTCGTATTTTTTTTCTCCTTTCCGCTGATTTGTTTGCGTGCGGGGTTTTTGCAATAAACACAATAGTTCCATGACCGTCCTTAACCACTTCACTACGAAGTACATGCAAAATTACATGTAGTTGGTAGTGAAGCGGTTAAGCACGGCATCATCCGCTGAGGCGCTACAAAAAAGAGTTTAACTGAAGGAGAAGGAGGACCACTGGATTTTGATTGGCTCGCTTCGCCGTCGAATAAAAACGCCCTTCCTTTATGTGGGGAGGTGCGGGCCCCCAGATTAATAAATTCCTGTGCTGCGCAATGGAATACATTGGACTTTCATGTTACCTTAATCCAATATCCCAGGCCACATTGCTCCCATAAAAATATGACCATTTCAACAAAGTAAACAATGCACACTTTGGGACATTTCAGAAAAGGGTTGAAAAATTTTATGGGATCCACCTGCTGGGCAGCAAAGATATGAAGGCAAATGTGTGAAGGCCTTCCCAATTTCTTTTAGCTGGGGAATGACAATTTGACATTTTATAATGGGAAAAAATCCCTTTACAACTCAGGGCTCCCGTGTCAACGTCAACTTTATTTTTATATGTAGCATTAAAATCTTTCCCATCCAAATTTTCTTGGAATTTGAAAAAAGGGTTGCTTGTCCACAAACTAAGGCAATTGACAGAGATTTCCTTGGAATTAGATTTCTCTCTTAGCGCACGCATGCGCAGGACGCGTCACGTCAATAAATCTCGGGCATTTTGGGATCAGGTGGTGCGCGGCTTAATGGCATTTGCTTTTTTTTAAATGTGTTTTCTTTTTGAGGATACGTACGTACAACGTTACAGGTCATAAATTAGAACATTTGAGGATTTGTTGAGGAGATGCGCAGGAAGTAACAATAAAGGACGAGCTATTCGGGTCTGTGGCCGTAAATCAAATGTGGATTTCCAAATTGCCATTCTGAAGAATGAGAATAGGTTAGGGGGATAGGGCCTCTTTCACCTGCATTTGGATACTGGACTGGGTGTATCGGGATTTGATTTCTAATTACATTTACATATTCCCTTGTATGGCGGTTTTTTTCAAAATGGAGGATATTAAATTGCTTGCGAAGGAATGGGCGTGGCGTGTAGGCTTTGAATGTTTTTCCTTGGGATATTTCAATTTTGGGGCAAATTGAGACTAATTAATTGAAGATTAAAATTAATGGAAAACAATAGTTTTTGGTTCAAGAGGTGGGGGCAAATTGAGACGAATAATGTTAGGAAAATCGATCATATTCTACCATTTGCCACGGATGTGGGATTTCTTTGTTTTTGAAATGTAAAGCAAATATGAAGTAGGTTCGCTTAAGAAACAGCCGATCCCCCGTTCAAAGGAATTTTTCCGGGCAAAAAACCCTCGACATTCATTAAACGGAAAATGTGTGTGTGATTGATTCCATTTCCAGCATGTGTTCGGCTAATGACAATTTCCCTTCATCCATGGCTAGGCCCAGATTTCTTTTAATTTTCAAACCCAAGAGTCGGAGTCCCTTAAGACACCCAAAAATCCCGAACTGGACGGGTGTTTCGGATTTCCCGAGAACGGAAAAACAAATCCACAGCACAGTCCAACCCGGGATTTTCAATCCCGGGTTAGACAGCACATGTGGTGCCGCCTCCGTCAATTTCTCCTATAATAAAGGGGGAAAATCACCCCAAAAATCTGAAGGGTCTCACTCCTTACATCCGCTCCAGATGTGCTCCGATTTTTGTCGGTTTTTTTTTCAGTGTGATAAATCACGGTGAGCGTTGAGTCGCCGTTTTGCACTCCGGAATTGTCAAGATCCCTTGACAACTTCTTGTTGTCAAGGGATCTTGGTCTTCATTTAAATTAAGAGTGTACGCGTACGTGTAATTAGCCGCAATCGAATGCAGATTTCTTCCGGGAAATCCAAATGCGATTCCAACACGGAATGCGCCTCGCACCCCCATATTTGCGTCGTAATAATAATTTTTGGATTTTGAATTGAATGGGGTCGCTATGGTCATTAGTGGAACGGGATGTTTAATACGGCGACTATACAGCGCATGCTCTGCTTACGACGATTGCATGTGTAATTAAGATTAAAGCAACCATAATTATGGTTGAGGGTCCCACAATTATTTATACAAATGGAAATATACAATGGGGGTTGAGAGGTTCATGAATTATTCCCAACCCAAAAATACACGCGCAATTTGTATAGACACTTTATCTTATCACTTTGAGCTTCATGTGTGTGATTACTTCATGATGGGGACTCCATTAGACTTTCAAATCCAAAATTACACTAACCACGAAATTTCCACTAATATGCTCGAGTGTAATTAGTGCTTTATTTTGAGGGAATTATTTATACTTAGCGAAGGGTGACGTCACGGATTTTGACAAGGGAAGGATTAGCTATGATGCACGCGGGAAAGAACGATATTAGTTTTTTTGATATTGTATTTATTTGTGTATTATGTTAAATTATACGCAGATAAGCCCTTTAACCCCTTCGCTTCCCAAGTCCGTGCAAAATTGAATGGACCCTGGTAGCGAAGGGGTTAATAATAGTGTGAGATAATAATAACAATAGACTAATTGCAAGGCTACCGATCTTAACCGCAAACATAAACACAAACGTTATTTTCGGCCCGTTGCCACGTGACTTAGCGTTTTGTAACACAAACGCTATTTCGAACGTAAAACTCATCAGTTTAGCGTTCAATTTAGCGTTTGATTTGGCGCGCTAAAATGCAAGTTTCCTTGACAACCGTTGTTTAAGCGCTGATTTAAGGTAGCGTTTATGTGCATTTCTTTGCAAATTGAATTTAAAAAAAACACAGACGCAACCTTTAAAAATTAAACAGTGTTTATGTTTGTTTTAGCGGTGAAGTTTGGCTGCTTTGCAATTAGTCTAATAACATGGATTTTGTATAAACGCAGGCACCCCAATCAACCGCCTCCCAATCATGGCGAAGCAGGTGCTGGATCTCTATGAACTGTACAATCTGGTCATCGCTCGCGGCGGTCTCGTTGACGTCATCAACAAGAAACTTTGGCAGGAGATTATCAAGGGCCTTCACCTGCCCTCCTCGATTACTTCCGCCGCTTTCACACTGAGGACCCAGTCAGTACCAACGGAATTATTTTTTGAAATTTCCCTCTTTATAACTAACAGTAGGGTAAAATAATCAGCTCACAAAAATGATCAAAGAAAAGAATTAATTAATTGTAGATCGGGCAAATGTGACAAAAGACTGCGGCGTAAGATTGATGGGAAATGACTTGTGCTTTTGTATTGAATGAGTTAATGGATAAAGTATAAATAGAGAGTATATGGATCTCCCCCCGGTGTTTATGTCTTTGGCTTGATCAGTGCTAATTTTGGAACACCGCACACGTCTTGAAGCTTCATCATCCATTCTTCATTTTTCGTAGCACACGGGATTGATGAATTGTCCCGTGCTCGTTGTGTCTGTTACCCGGGTACCTCTCTGACTGGATGTGAATACATAGTGTGAATCCCACTCTGCTCCTATTTAATTTTGTACTGGCTAACAAGATGCGATGCCCAGATTTGACATGTGAACAAATGATGGAGAGAGAGGCACATGAATATAAATCCTCATCATTTAAGCATCATTCCTGGGCTATTTTTAAATTTATGGAAGGAGGGGACACGACGGGTTTGAGACACTGGTGCGGTGTGGAAGATTGATGAATAGCGGGGAGCCGGGTTTCGGATTTATTTTCTTCGGATCTGAATAGTGCATGGATGTGAAATTGAAGGGAGGGGAGGTGGTGAAATGGAACTGACATTAAACATTTTGATATAGACATCCGGCCGTTTCTTGCAATATTTAAGGTCACATCCTTGTTGGTATTTCTTAACAGGACATGGTCGCTTAATTCTAAATATCTTCTTTTTTTTGGGTATTTTATCAAAGACAATTGTCTCCTGTTTTGATCTAGTAATTTCCTTGGTATTTCTTAGGACTTGCATTTCTTTTCGTGCTTCCAATGTAATTCTGTGGGGTTTAGTAGGTATTTCAGGAGAAATTGTCTTGGTATCTTCTTAGATTAGGATCCAGTTCCTTAAGTTATTTCAATTGTTCAATACTCTAGGTAGTAGTGAAATTAATCATAACAAGTAAGATATACCTATAGTAGGTACCTACGCCAATACACCTAAATGCCTTAGTATCACTTACGATTCCACTCTTACAATGGAGTGGCGTGACATGCGCAGCACGGAATCGGTGGAGACCAATACAGGAAGGACCGCATTTCTTTTCGTGCTTAGCTAATTCTATAGGTCTTGTTGGTATTTCAGAAAGAATTGTATTGGTATCCTTTTAGATTTAGGGATTTTCTGAAGAGAATTGTTCAATTATCTAGGTGATATTATGGGGAAATTAATCATAACAAGTGAGATACCTATATTAGGTACCTACTATACACCAATACACCTAAATGCCATTTGATATCACTTACGATTCCAGTCTTTGTCCACAAACCGCCTGTATACCCCATATCATTGTGAAACAACGTTAACATTAATCCAAATCCCTTCTCAAATTCCCAGATACATGAAGTACCTGTACCCTTACGAGTGTGAAAAGAAACGACTCTCGACCCCCGCCGAACTCCAAGCCGCCATTGATGGGAATCGAAGGGAGGGGCGAAGGGCCTCTTATGGCCCTTATCCGGACATGGTGAATAGTTCCATGGTGAGTCAATGCATAAGCATATTTAATGCCCAGGTACCATTATGTACAACTGGGTAGGATTTCCTATTTCAGATTTCTCCAATGAGTTTGGTGGGTCAGCAGCAGCAGCAGCGGAGTCATCCGCAGATGAACGGAAACGGCAATGCCCCACATCATCCACTCCACTCAACGAGTGAGTTATTTTTTAACCACTTCGCTACCGAGTCCATACAATTTTGCATGGACTCGGGAAGCGAAGGGGTTAAAGGCACGATGAGACTGCGACTGCGCTAAAAAAATGATTTGGCAGAGAGAGCAGAGCGCCAATTATGAATTTGATATCTCGAGTTGATGGGGTTTTTTGTACGACTCTTGTTTTTTCGGCGGAGAATTTGAAGGGTGGGATTTTATGGCTGTTGTGCGAATTTTGGCATAGCAAAGAGTCTTACGCTGGGGGCGGGGCTTAAGTAGAGGTAGGGGGCTGGTAAAGCCCCCTACCACTACTAGGGGTGGGTTGTGCTGCACGGGAGCCATTGTCAAAGTTCTTTGTCTTTCATTTCTACTTTTGAGGGTGGTGGTGTGCCTCCCTTGTTTTACAGTAGCAAAGTAGGAGTCGCTTTTCGTTTTTTACTGGAGGATTAGTAAGTGTCGGCCTGTTTTTGTACGATTGTAATTTAAAAAAATGCAAGGGAAGGCACGTGCGGAATTGATGGGGATTGATGGCACAGAATTTAACCACTTTGCTACCAAGTCCATGCAATTTGCATGGACTTGGTAGCGAAGCCAAGTCCATGCAATTTGCATGGACTTGGTATTGAAGGGGTCAAACTTTTTTTGCATGGACTTGGTAGCGCTACCAAGTCCATGCAATTTGCATGGACTTGGTATTGAAGGGGTCAAACTTTCGTCGAGTTTTTGTGATGTTTTCAAAGAACTTTTGATTCCGAAGAAAGTTTGAAATACAGAGCGGGAAGTCATACATGACGACGAGACATTAAAAATCGCATTGCCCTAAATGATTCCCTCTCCTTTCCGACTGCGGAATTCCAACTATTTTTTGAAGAGTAAAGACCCACCTTTCAGACTATTAAGGCAGACGCGAGTATTTGCAAATTAACGACATTCGCGCAGACACATTCGCCGTAAACATGAAATCCCAGGCGAAGCAATAAAAAATTTATATCATTTTCAGCATAGAGTAATGATTGGCCCCGGCATAACCCTACAGCTATTTCCATGCATGCGAAGGGGGATTTCAGACGGATATTTTATTTTTATGTCCGTAAGTGCATGTTCGGCTTGGGAATGGAAATTAGCGTATGAGGTCGAATCGTAAATCCAAGACTGGCTGGGGGCATCCTGCCTTCGTCATTGAAGGCGATTGCATTTTCTTACCTTTTTTTGCGAGGCAGAGAGGTAGTTGTTTTTGCGCTTCGCGGATTTGGAAATGGAACTTTATATTTTGGCGAGACAGAAGTTTAAGGGCTTTAGGGTGGCTCACAATGGATTGCCCCGTGACATGCGCAGCATGTCGCTGGACTTCATTGTCTGGTTTAGCGCATCCGGTGAAGGGAATAATACGTTTTCTGCGGAAAAATTGAAATTCATAGCGGGAAAAACCGATTGATTGATTATTTCGTAGGAACTATTGACATGCAATCCACCAAATTTTAAACCAAGTGAAATTTGCAATGCTTTTTTTTTATCTTTGTGCAAAATATTACATTCCTATTTTGTCAATTTTGAACCACCCTGTCTCGGCGCCCTGTTCTAGGGTCATGTTGTTGTTTTCGTTGAAGGTAGTCGCGTCGGCGGACGTAACTGTAAGTTTTTTAAGTTGTTGACGGGAAAGAACCGCCGCCGCTCGAGCGAAATGCCATTGACATCTTGTTTTGAACGTAAAACTTTAAGA
Source organism: Orthonychiurus folsomi (assembly GCA_036851895.1). NCBI lineage: Eukaryota > Metazoa > Arthropoda > Collembola > Poduromorpha > Onychiuridae > Orthonychiurus > Orthonychiurus folsomi. Next base: position 4,024 of record JAAXYW010003275.1, on the reverse strand, counting down.
GTGGTGACCCACATTTGCTGTTGTGTAAATGTGACACTACTTGGAGTTTTGGAAATTTATTCGTCTGTTTTGGATTTGTTTGGGTTGTTCGTTTGTACATATATAATTTTATTGGGTGATAACGTTGTTTTTGTAGAATTGCGAATTGAATCCCGGAATTTCATGCAATTGCAAATGCATACAGTCCAATGTACACATTGTAATGTTTGATTTGAAGACATCACGTTTCTTTGCAAAATAGTGTATCATGGTTTCCCACCAAATTCCTTCTGGAATTCCCACAATTTACGAATTGCTCCTTCCACTTCCCGCCAAATTTTATGGAATTCACTATTGCGTAACATGATGACAGGAACAAAACTACTTTATGTTACCGAAATTAGCGGATTCAAATTGCGCGCGTTCTGCAAAAGTAGCCGTTCCCTGGCCAAATTTTGTTTCATACAAAATTTGGAGTCTCAAATAGCCGAATTTTACAAAAAAAATTATGTTTTCCGGAAACGCTGCTCACGGATTCTCGGGTCACATGATTCAATTTTTCGAATTTCCCGCCAATAATCTCAGTATTTCAATTTCTCTACTCAAATCCAAATCAAACCATTTAATGCCCGGCCACAGTTGATAAAGTTACCGCGCAGCCAAAAAAAAACCCCTTAGCTTTTGCCCAAACTTTTTTCCCCGCAAAAACATGACAAAGTACATTGCAGAATTAACCGCTTCGCTAACAAGTCCATGCATGCATGGGAAGCGATCAACCTAAAAAAAAACCAGCCTGGGAATGTAAATATTATGGCTTCATCCAAAAACCAGGGAGTCACGGACGGTTTTCCCTGTAAATGTCAAATCCTTCCCGCTGGCGCGCATAATAGTTAGAGTTATGCTGCCGTGCACCTCGACTCTAACTTTGACTCTAACTATAATGAATTGCTTCACTTTTTTTTGCGCACTGCTAATCCTTGTTTGTTTTTCCAATTCCACTTTGGTCGTGTCGTGTAAAATTTGCATGGACTACGGACTAATTTGTTTTTGCCTCTCTTTTCCCCAGGTCCTCATTCACCACCGATTCCAAACACGCCGAGTGCTCGGGATGCCCTCGCAGCCCTTGAGCTGTCCCGCCTCACCCTTTGGAATATGTACGGGGGCGGGGGCCTTCCGCCGGTCGCCGCCGTTGACCCGAAGGCCCCACCTCAGCAGGAGGCACTGAATTTGGAGGTTCCTACGAGGAGTTTGGATGCTCCGAAAATGTGTGGGTTGGAGTCTTCACCGAAATCCATCAAGTCGCTTTATGTGGTGAGTTGTGATGTTGTGTGGGATTTGACCTTTGACCTTGGTTGACATTTGACTGATTTACTATGACTGGTTTTGAAGGGAATTATTGGATTTTGCATGAGCAATCGCTGACCTTTAGCATTTTGAAGCAGGACCTGACGCGAGTGACAGTTTATGACCTTTGACCTTTACGCGACCTTTGACCTGTAGTACTTTATAGTGTTTCAATGGGCCGATTAGTAAACCCTCTCGCTCAAATCTGAAATGATTTGATGATATTTGTGAATTGACCTTTACATTCCCTCTTGGTCATCTTGAAAAGTTAATTGTTTTTTAAAATTTTATTTTGACCTCCATTTAAATTATCCAAGCTTTTTTCCGGTGATTTTAATGTTGAATGAAATTTTTTTTGTGAAAACCTGCTCAAACATCCATTATCTGTTATCTACTGTCTGGGGTGAGTGACCTTTGACCTGACGTGACCTTTGACCTGACGTGACCTTTGACCTGACGTGACCTTTGACCTGACGTGACCTTTGACCTTCATCTAAAATTCTTCCATCATTTAAATCTAATTTGGTCTTTTTGTAATTTCCGACATGGCACTAGCTACACCTGACCTCGTCTGACCTTTGACATTTAACCATAATTTAATGTCTCAGCTAATGAAATGTTTTTCCACTTTCCCAGTCCTCCGAAAATTCAAACGGAACGGGGAAAAGATCCGAACACCATCACAGCAGCAGCAGCGGCCCACCGCCAAAAAGAATGGCCCTCGAATCCCCGCCCTCCCCCGTCCGGACTCAAGGGACGCACATCAAAATCAATTCTCGTGGTGGGGACGGACGCGGCCTGGACACTTCCATTGCCGTCTCCATGGAAATCAACGGGATCATGTACCAAGGGGTCCTCTTCGCTCAGAGCCAGCAGGGCAGAGTTTCGTAGGGTCAAAGATCTGCCAAGAAATATCCTTGCGTGCAATGCAATTGAATTTGAATGTAGTATTTTGCTAATTTTGTCTAATGTTAAATTAAGCTGGGATTGTGACGTTGTTTAGTCTAAAAATTTGAAACACTCAATTTCTCAAAAGAAAAAGATTTTGAAAAAAAAATATTTTTTTTGGCAAAAAGTACGATTTCGAAAAAAAATGTTTTTTTGAAAAATTCTTTTGTGCCCTCTGATCTCTGCTTTTTTGTAATGCACAGCACATGCACTGCTAACACCGTATTTATTTTTTAGACTGGTTTTGCCCGGAGCGTTGATGTTTTTTATACTGCGCATGTGCTCGTGTTGTGGGCATGCGTCCCTCGTGTCATGTTTTTAAATGTGTGTATATTTATGGACAATCAATTTTGAATATGTTACTTTGTCCTAAATTTGAGGTTTTGTAAATTATGCAAATGCAATCAAATGTGTTGCATTAACAAGACGAAAAACCGCGAAAGAGTATTAAAATTGTACTTGTTGTACAGGGGAGGGGTTTACCATTTGGAGTAGTGTTGAGTTGGCGTGCGACCCCTTAGTGATAATTACAATCGTTTGTGTCCAGGTGTTAAGCCCAGCTTAGTTAATTTATGTGCATTTGTAATGCAAGCTTGGATGAATTCCTTACATTTATTTTGACAAAAGGAGTCCTGATTCACCTCAGGGATATTTAGCAAGTACGGATGTGTATGGGAGGTCAAAGGTCACAGCGTGTTTAAAGTCACGAGTGTCAGAAGTGAATGTCAATCCGAGTTTTTTTAAAAGTTGCTGCATTTGCAATGCAGGCGCGATTTAGTCATTACAAGAAAAAGAAGGAAAAAATGACCTCAATTTTACCATGTTTTATTACATGTGTTGTGGAATTGGTAGCTGTGTGTTGCATTGCTAATTTATAAGAAGGGCAAAAAAGTGGATGTTCCGCCTGTTAAAACCTGTTTGTTTTTGTAAATTTAAATTGTGAGTTTTGCAAGGCGTCGGATTTCCGCCAGCTGTAATGGAAATGTGTCAATTTGTAGTATTTCTGAGATTAGCCGTGGATTGTAATCAGCAGAAGTCGCTCCCGAAAATGTGAGAGCAATTTAGCCAGTTCCTTTTCATTAAAATAAACGGACATATTTATATGCAAAGTTGAGTTTCATTTCATTTTTTTAGAAAAAAAAATTTTTTTTCCGAATTTTTTTTTGAGAAAAAAAAATTTTTTCCGATTTTTTTTAGGAAAAAAAATTTTCAGATTTTTTTTTGAAAAATTGTTTTTTTCAGAATTTTTTTTTGAAAAAATCCTGAAATCCTTATGGGATTTTACATGTTAAAATCAGCGGAAATGGACCCTAGCCTTTAATTTTTTTGAATTTCTGAATTTTTTGAATCTACGGCTTTTGTTGGCGGGTGCCCGCGGACTGCGAGGCGAGCTGGCGTTAGCCAGCGAGGCCGAACAGGGCGCGGTCACAAAAATAAGGATTTTTTGAAGATTGATTGATTGTGAATTGAATTGTTAACCAAATGATTATTAATTAATCATTTAATCAAAATTGAGTTTTTATCATTTGGTTAATAGTATAGATAGATACTATAATTATGTATATATGTATTAATGAAACACTCCACTCTGCAGGACGGATTCTGCCACTCACGAGGGAACTACTTGAGGTGTAACACACGGATTCGGCTGAAACTTTCACAGTCGATTACCCTTGTGTAAAAACTATGTTTGCTAAAGGGTTTTTACTCCATGGGCAGTTTTCGAATTTAGCCAAATTTTTGAAAATTTGCG
>JAAXYW010003274.1:0-12175 GCA_036851895.1 Orthonychiurus folsomi | reverse complement strand
TTATTAGTTTTAGAAGAGTAAAAAACCCCAGTGGGGAAACAACTGGAGTGTGGGGATGAAGGAGTGAAAGTCAAAATGAAAGACATAATAGTATATAGCAATGCAAACACGGGAATAGAAGAAGAGGGGGAAACGGGATTACTGACTGACTTGACTCAGGAGTCGGCATATGCGCCGAGTCACACACAAGTGTTTCAACATTGCCTTGACTTCGGAAAACTTTCTCCCTTCTCCGCCGAAGTCCATAAATTAGTAAGGTGACAGGGAAGAAGCTTTTCTTCGCTTCTGCATTCTTAAAAGCTCGTCTCGTTCTCCAACGATTCCAATTGAAAAAGCATATTATAATGACATGAAAGGCCTACCGGGGGCACCCGGATGCGGAGCACAGACATTGGAATGAAGGAACCCTTGCCAAGTCTAAGTCTATATCCGCCCTCTTACTTCTGCCCTCACGGGAATATTATGAGAAAACTTGGATCGTTTATCCGACTTCCAACTCCTCACTCATTTGTAGTTTTCCAGGAGGGTAAAGAAGGGAAGGAGCACTTGAGGGAAAGTTGCCGTTCATTCTAAATCAATCCAATGCATTCTTTCTCCCCTGTCTTCCTTGGCAAAAAATATCCCTTCAAGTCACCAAGTCACCACCGACCAAAGGAATCTTTGGTGTTTTGGAGAAAGGCCAAAAATCTGGATATGAATGGAAACCTACCTGTCCCCTTCACGCACATAAATCCAAGAAGATTACTTCCCATTTTCAAAATACCCGTCGAAGATCCCAATCCTTTCAAAACCTACTCGTGTATGAAATTCCTTTCTTTTTTTCCCGTCAACTGAGTGGGTGGAATGAAGGGCAATAGTGAAGATCAGGGAAGAAAGGAAAAGTGACACTTTTCTTCACTCCTCCGATGCATGAGGCAAGAAGAAAAAGTTTCATCGCATTTGAGTTTGAAGTTAAATTATTTTCCCGAGGCCATTAGCGTAATGAAAGAGTAAGAGGGAAAGGCGACGAAGTACGAGTAGTAAAATATGTAGGAGAATGTGCGGACTTGTTTTATGGTGAATAGAACATGGTGATGGTGACACTCAATCGGTCTTACTGATGCTCAATTACGCCCCTATCCTTGGACGCATGTATGCAAAAAGTTAGCGCTCTGCAAACAACTTGATGATAATACGATTAAAGTGTGTCCGCTCTAATCCGGCCCACCTTCCCCTCACACGGGAACTCCCATTCAAACGGACAAATACAAAGGGAATAGGATATAAACTTAAGGCCAGGGCCTACACTTCGGTCCAAGTAAAGTCAGGGGACGAATGTAGTCTCGAAGGGATTCCTTTGGAGTCGGGGGTGGTTGGTTGGTGAAAATATATTGTCCTAATAAAGTAGTATCAAGTCACCATATGAACGCAAGCCAAGCTATGCCATAGACTCGTTAGTCAGAAATGCTGCCAACAGAACTGAAGCTTTTACAATGATGAAGCCTTGAGCAAAACACATCTTACATTTCAAGGTTAGAAGAGTTAGAACACAAAAATACAATCTGTCAAGTACTTTATCATCTTAATTTTGTCATTCTTCTAAATAGCCAATTCAATGCAGTCACATAAGCACATTCCTTAGGCAAATCCTTGTCTTAAGTTGTAAACATTAACAAACAAAAATTCCATGTATGCAGTGATTTTAGTTTTGTAAATTTCCTGGTCTGATGACGATTGCTGTATGTAATCGAAAGCTAACCACAATAAATCTGTTAATTCAAAACCATGTCCTCGAATGCCGACAAAACTGAACTATTAATAAATTCACGAGGATACAAAGAACTGTACAACAACATTAGATGCATCTTGTTGTCCCGCTCGATTTACACTTTTTATATCATTCCAATCATGTTCAATAGACAAAAAAAAGCCTTCCCATTGGATTCTAAAGGAATCCATGGTATCAAATTTCCTTTGATCAAGCTGCTTTCGAAGAAATATGAGAAATGAGCACGAATGAACGCCAATCAAAATGTGAGAGATTGGATTGGTTTGCGCAAGCTAATCATAGACAGGGGCTGGAAGTATTCCACCTGTTATCAAGGCTGACAGAACCAGCTGCATGTCAGATTTTCAGACTTCAATTTTCATGGATACATGCTAAAATATTCAATGCGCCCTATTTGATGATCGAATATACTACCCAGCGCAACGTCACATAATCCGAATCTTGGAATATTTCTGACATTCGCTCATAGACACAGACTCCCATCTGTGTACTTTGCTAATCATACAGTTTGCCAAACGGGGTCGGAGTCGTTACGCAATTAAGGATAATAAAGTTACTCACCGGGATATTGTTTACAGGATTCGTACGGTATGATGGGACTATCTTGAAAGTGACCGATCCACGGGCGTCTCTCTGGAATAGCGCAAAAAGAATTATAGTTTTCTGATTAAACATATTGATTTACTGAATGGTTCATGACATTTCTGGCGTGGGAAGATAATTGAGTTAGGCTAATCAATAATGCCGGCTCTGGAAATGATTATTTCCGGTCCAGCTATTAGAAAGTTTATGAGACGCTTCAAGCTCTTGTTTAGGCTTACGAAGCATTGCGGGTGCCAAAATTCGTGAATGTGACGCCCACCCACAAGTTCTGCACGTTTGGAACAAAATTTGGCAGACAGTTTGCTTATGGTAAATTTGAATTGGAGCGTCATGTTAAAGAAAATATTTCAACTCTGGCAGTAAGACTAAAAGGGGTACACAAGGAGCCAACCCCATTGTCCAATCTGAATATAGTGAAAATATCGATACGGCTGAGCAAATTACATTTTTTAAGTTGTATTATAAAGCCGACGCAATGAAAATAATTTTCCCAGCTTTGCTTTTCCGAATCTCCTTTCAAATGACTGCAATCCAATTGTGAGTGACGGCTCACCAGAATTTACTTTCACCAGCTTACCACAGGAAACTGTAAATTCTCCAAACTTTCTCCAACCATAACTTTCCAGACGCGCCAACCGCATGAAAACTGGTATTCCTTTCATCTGATGTTCCATTAATTTTGAAATGCCGGAATATTATTTCTGAAGTTTCGATTCAATATATCTGAGTTTGTGCGAGGTAAATATTTTGATGTAAAAAGAGTAAAGCCGAAGGAGCTGCATTTACTTCATCATCAGACTGAAGGCTGATATTTGACTCTCGAATATTTAGTAGTATCATTCGCTCTCTCGGCTGCATTGTTATTCTCTGGATCACGCCAGGCTTCTTATTGATCTACCCTCCAAAATATCTTTTCAACGATGACTGCTATGCAGAGAATTTTTACGCTTACAAATAGAAACTCAAGCTGGAGCAAAATATAAACTTATCTTTACTATTGCATTTTGTAAGCTTCTCCGTAAGAAAGCTCACGATGAAAATAGTATGACTATGAATGTATCCAAATTTGTGCGGCATGACTGGGGCCATGATAATGTGCACGTGTGCCCCGAAGCTATGGATTGGTAGAAGGACAACTCACCAACATTAGTTGCAACTGATCAACAGTTTGATTGTACACCGGAATCCCATTAATTTCTCGTATTTCATCGCCCACATGAAGGGTGGCTTGCCGATGTATCATACCACCATGAAGAATGCGGGCAACTAGGCACCTATATACATAAAATTATAGTTTACACATCCGCGTTCAATAGCCTCTAGCAAATCGTGTGTGTGTAAATGCGTATACATACCGTCCGTCTTCCGTCAGCCTCTGTTTATTAGAATAAATAAAATAATAATTAGAATAAAAATAAATAAATTTGTATGAGTGAACAACACTTGAACAGAGCTTTTAGAAATTACAATACAACTAAAGAAATAAAAGATGTTTCAAATGTTTAACCTTACCAGAGTGATCCCCATCGGCTCCTGAAATTCAGTTTAGTCGAATAATTTCCGAATTTCCTAATCAATAAATGAAGGAGCTTACCTCTGAATTCTTTTGAAATTGAACCAGTCTGGACTCGCGTAACTTGAGCTTGCTGTTCCAAATCACTTTCCACGTCGTCATTCACACCGTTGAGGTAAGGATAGACAGCTGGAGGCGTCACGCGAATTGCATCTTCACCGTAGACTTCATGTATCGACAAATCATGGGCTTGCAGAACACCCTGTAAGGCAAAATAAACATTTATTTGTTAACGATAATTCAAGCATCACTCTTCAATCTAATCACATCAATCCACGTCAAAGTGAGAGGAAACTGAATTGACTCTTGGACTTCTTGTGAGAGACTATGTAAACCAAACCAAACTCCTGGGATTCAGTGAGCATTTGAATTGATGCACGTAGGAGAATCGGAGTAAGATTCAAATCACGACTGTGCAAACAATGCAAAGTTCATGATTAAGTCTTAGTTTCAGAAGCCTGAAGGCTCACACCACCAAAAAATTGAAGATTCTCCTTTCCCTTGTATTATTTGACTTGAAGGAAGTCTTCATTTCTAATTCCCGTTTGCTCTCAATATATTTGCAAGTCTTACTGGCCTACGATTCTAAACCCCAGTTCAAACTATAAAAATGATCTTGAAAAATAAGTTATATTCTCCTTGGGTATAATACGAATAAATCAAAGCTGCATATACAAAAACCGAGTCACCAATTATAAAATTAACACCACTAGGAACGTTCCAAAAGATCTTTGATATGTAAAAGGCTGTCCAACTGTATGAAGGGTACATGCATTTAATAAAGTATATTTATTGGTACCGGCTCGAGGCCTAAAGAAATATAACATTATTAAAACTTGTTACAAATAGTGCAAGTTATGTATGTGTAGTGAAGCAGGCTACAGGAGAAAAGCTGTGGCTTTGCACAGTTCATCTTGCCTCCCATAACACTTGCAAGACAATTAAATCAATCAGCCAAAACCAAGAAGCCCCACAAACACAAAATTTATGGGGGCCATTAGAATGAAGGAAGTCTTAAGTTATTCCAGAGCAACGAACCCACACAATCTGAAGTAACATCCGCATTTCATCTTATTATTTCTCCAAAAAAGCTTATCGTGTGGAATTCCGGACTAACTCAAAACCAGGATCTATTAAATACTGGATCATTAGATAAAGTCCACTGAAATTGGATTCACGCGGCAGCCAATACTTAAGGCCGAGTACCAATCTTTGGTCTCAAAAACAGGAAAGGAATTCTATAAACCTTTTTATCCTGAAAAAGCAAACAGGAAGCGGGAGAGAATATTCTGATTCACACATCGACAATAAATTATGCCACGCAACTCACTCACTGATCCCACGCAAGTGCATAAATAGAGGGAACTAACATGCAAAGCTTGCCAGTTGAGCAAGTAGGAAATCCGGCACAGCAATTCAAAACAAGAATATTTAAGGTTGAACTGAAATAAAAATGGTGAAAGTGTTAGAGTTTATGTGAAAACGTTTATATCCAAAAAATGATCACTGGCCTTAATGGAACATATCCTACTGTGGTATATGCTCCGCATATAAATCATTATCCAAATTATTCAATAGCAAACCTGGGTTCAAATTTTATAAAATCTACAAGTAGAGGCCCGTATTGTCCGATAGTTTGTCGAACTTGTCAGGCCACCTTAACCCGTGCTGCTAGATATTAATGGGAAAAGCCCACCTCTGGAATTTGTTTTTGTTGGGGCCAACTTCCGTACGAGCTTCCCACAATCGATATGATACTGTGAATTTATGAAACTTTTTCACGTCCTCGTGTGTCAGATACAAGAAAAAGGATGAGCGCAATGTTGGCTGAAAACAATGAAAAATCCCTTTTTGTTTTCCTTTTTTCTTGCTCCCGGTTGAGCCTAATTCAGTACATCTTTTCATCTTTGAGTTTTATTACCGAGCATATACCCTACACAAAATGGTGTGGATATCAAATGAACGGAATGACTACGTTAATAGTAAAAAAGAACTAAACTGGATTTTTGTATTAAAGCTAGAGCATCGAGGGCGGTACGTTTGTATAAATGTATACGAAGTTACAATGGAAGAGGACATAATAAATTTTACACAGAGTACAATGTCTGGCGCCTGGTTGCCAAGATGGAAAGAAGATATAGAGTACAACTTGGTACTTGGTAAAAACACAAAGCCGATTTCAGCCAGGTAGTAGTGCCAAAGTTGAAGGCACAAAATGTTCTGAAAATGTATCCACATCTCGTAACCCAGTGCATGGGAAACAAGGTCGTCTGTATTTATTAGTTTACTATGATCGCGACGATGACGGTAGGATAAAGTACCATCAATTTTAACTGGAAGGCTAAATTTCCAGCTTTTCAATTTCCCTTCGGTTGAATGGGAAGCCTTTCGACAGCACGACAGTGTACACTACACCAGACATTTAATATGACAATAACTTGTGTGCATTGAACGCTCCCGCTGACACTTTTTGCATTACTACCACCGACATTGTTTACATTCGACTCGAAAGTAGAATGATTGGCGCTATTTTCCTGAAGAAATCTCACGCAGAGTAATATAAAGTTCCTTAATGGTGAAAGTTTATTCGATAGGTTGACCTTTCTCCAAAATCAATTCTTTATCAGCCAACTCCACATTGATGATTGGATACGTTCCAAATAATAATTTTATATTTGAAATCAGCTTTACTAAAGTTATAAGGCTCAAATTTGTCAACCCCTGCTTTGAAAGTACCCATCTTCCATAAATTTGCCATCAAATTTTATGTGCTACTATTTTATTTAAACACGATCACTGGACCGATAGATTTCCTTATGCTCCATTTGCATGAATCACAAATGGAATCCGTGTGGTACGTGATATCGTAAAATCTGAAATTTTCATGCGTACCTTGGGAGTTGAAGGACGAAGCATAAAATAAAATACAGAACGGGCACAAGTGGGCAACCATCATTTTCCTCAAGCCTGCCATTTGATTGGTTACGCAAAATAGGATGCTCGCATACATACCTTTAAGCGCCATTTAGGTAACGCAAGATATAAAAAATTGCCGGACCAACTCCTTCAAAAACAATGAGAGTTGAGTGCTGGCGCTGGCTACTTAAACAAATTTCATCTCTGAACTTAATAAGATCCCCCTTATCTACTTTACAGTACAAGGCTAGAGGAGACGGAAACGAAGTTAATGGACGGAAGCTTCACGGAGAGCGTAATAGGGATTTGATCCCTTTCCGGTAGATACGAAGAGTATGATTTGTCTCTGATTTTCCTCATATCCGATTTCACTCATCCTAAACACACGCATTATAATCCAACAACTTTCTCCTTCCAATGCGTCTCCATTCCCTCATAATAGCTCACTCCAAAAAAGAGAGAGGAAGTCAAGAAGAAAGAGCAACAACTCCAGCAGAGGGGTTCTTTTTACAAAATTGAACATTGTAAGTCGAAACTTTAATGCAACTTCCTTCAAGCCATCCTCTCAAACTCACTCCTTCATTGTATTTCCTGCTTGTTTTAGTGCTGCGGATTTCCTCGAGTTTAACGGATCCATTAGATACTCCATCCTTTCTGTAGCTGAGCTTGAAGTAGGCTTCGAAAATGGACACCAGTTGACAGTTGAAGGGAAAAATAGAGTAAATATTGAAAATTCTGGCCAGGGACCTATGCATTGAAGGAAAGAAACTTCCTTTTCCCGACAAGCACATTCCTCTTGAGGCAAATAAGGGGAAGGGACTGCATGTTGAAACAAGGAAAAATCCCATCGTTGGTTGCATACAAATGGGAATCATCTCATTTTCTCTCCCACACACTCCTTGCCCTGTGTTCCCCCCTCCACATTCCACTCCCAATCTCATACAGCCGTGCCCTCTCCTCCGTCTCTCTTCAATTTCACGTACGTCGCAGTTCCACGTCTTTAATGCACCTTCCCTTTCCCCGAAATCTAGTTATGGGGAAGGCAATTCTTCTGTGGACTCCTCAAACTCATCCCGTTTCCTGGAAAAGATGCGACCCTACAGCACAAGGCAGTCAAAACCAGTCGCGGCGAAAGCATTTATTTATATAGGTTAAGGTAACCCAGGAACAGGGGCACATAATGGCCCTTTTCTCACAAAAGTATGAGCACCTCAACTCATTTAGGAAAGGAGGGATTTCCACTCGCCTACTAAACTAGAGTTGAACATCCCACCGGCCCAGCTCGTACTCACATACCGTCCATCGATTGCGTGTTTATGTCATTTTTTTTCCGAACAGTCCTTATTATCTCCAGATTACAAGGAAGCTTCCTTTCATTTTCCTCTTTCGGTAAGGCGTTCGGCTTTTCATGACTATTTTTCGCTTCTCTTTTCATTAATTTACTCGGCGATTAGTTCTTTCTTCTCTAATACTTTTTCTAATACAATCCTTGTCCACGCACAAAACGCTCGGGCGTACAAAAATAAATATGGACACCAGAGACAATTCCTTTCCTTTGGAACAATTTCCAAGACAGTGTTATTAAGACATACTCAAAAGTGATCCGGATCCAATTTCCCCTTGAGGAAAATCATGGCTTAAACCCAGGAATGAGTCTAACCTTTCTAGCCAATAAGATTCCCATCCAACGCCTCCAGTTAAATCCTGTTATCCCGCAAAAGATCCTTATTGCCTGTCCGCTGTGAGTAAACAACGTGGCTTCGGACTCCATGGAATGAAATTCAATAACTGGGCAAATCCTTCGTGGCAACTGAAGGAGCTCAACCAGTATCGCATGAAGCTTTTTTGAATCCTCTAACCACTTCCTGGCAACACGACTAGAGATTACGGATATAAAAAAATCCTAGTAGCTCCTTCAGTGAAAAAGTCAATCTCGGTTAAATGGAAACCTGATCCTGAACCAATTGGTCGGGACTTGGGGACATGAAAACCGGGCGGGATCTCAAGGATTTCAACTTAATATCCCTGTTCCTTACTTTCTATTAACTCTTGAGTCTATGACTGATTATTCAGCGTGTATAGAAAACCCTGTACTTCCTTTCACCCAGGAAAAGCGGGGGATGAAGGTAATAGAAAGAGTAAAAGGCACACACACATCCAGTTCAGTACATGGATTGAAACGGGGCTGGGAATCCAATGACTGGATCTTGCCATTTAAAATGTATGCATTAGGTACATACGTATGGAAGAGAATGAGTGGGAGAAGAGAACTCAAGGTTAGCTCAGCCATGGGTAAGTTACGTGCCTTACAGCCAAACAAAAACAGGGCAGCTTGTGAAGAGAGGCATCGGAAGGTTCGAAGGCAATGGAAGGCTTGAGTACTAACAATTCCGAGGGAACAGAGGACGGAACCCAAGCGAGTCAGTTTCATTCTGTGTGTAAAAAAGTTGAGCATCTCTTATCCCCTCCGTGTTTGCGCTTGGAGAAATTTTCCCAGAGAGTAAAGGCACTCGGGTCCTTTCTCCGACGGACCCAAAGAGAGACCCCCCGTCCAAAAGAGGACCTAGGCCTAGGCCAGACCTAAAGAACCAAAGGGATTCGGTTTTGAAGGGAAGGCATCCAAGGCTGGTTGACTACACTGCACGGAGAAAGGCAAAGGGAGAAAGTACGGAGAAAGCTACGTACGTACGTGGAACAACAGACGGTCTTCTCCGCTCCCTGCCGAATCAGATCGCCCGAATCGTCAAGGAAACGGCCTTCGAGGCTGAGCCGCCCCTCTCCGGATCCCCGAGGTATCGATCACATACCCATCTCCCCAGCTCCGGCTGGAAACCCGGCCTGTTACCTCCATCTCCATCCTAACTACCCAACCCTGGCCAGGCATTTTCTCTCAAGTTAGCTCTTATCTTCAGGAGCTGAACCCATCCCCAGCATCTCTTTCCCCTGTACCTTCCATCCCATCTCCCCCACAGCCAAGGATTGCCAAATGGAAACTTTAGTCCATGTCATGTATGTATTTACCTACATATCATACTACCTCGCACTTCCTATGGGAAAGAGGGATGACATGCCAGCATCGTACGTGCGACTGACTAGAAACTAACCGAAACGACCATTCTTCCCCCTCTTTAACATCCATTCCGTTCAACTTATTGTCACCCACGCCTCAAAGCAAATGAAATCCATGTATGTACATACACGAGGGGGGATGAGTGGCATGGCTTTTGTTCTGGGAGCTCAACGTGCCGGTACGGTTCTTGGATTCCCATTACCTTATTATAGGAGCTTGTCTCTCGCATCAAAATTAACACCTTCCACCTATGAATGAGACAATTAGAAAGCCACCATTTAAACACTTGGCTGGAGCCCCACAACATGGCAAGGCACAACAAAGCCCCGCTACTTTCCCTCCACATTCCCTCCTTTCAACACTTCTCTTTTCCAGCCTCGACTCATCGATTAAATTTTCCTTCGGCTACCACGATTGTTCTTCCAGTCTACCTGCTTCACTCCAAAAAANGGCTACCACGATTGTTCTTCCAGTCTACCTGCTTCACTCCAAAAAAACCCTTACAATCTACTTACTCAAGTAACAAGAGCTGGATGGGATTTTACCATAAAAGCTACCTTGGATTTTTCTACACAAGCCAGGTTGAAGAGGTGAACTGTGTGAGTAGCATGTAACGTGAGATCAATCAGTCCCTTTCTAATTGTTTTATCTCCCCGGAATCCGTGCAGATTTAAGGTTCAAAGCCGGGGGTTGAGTTTCCAGTTTCAATCTCCTTTTGCTTTTGCTCTCATCTCCAAACCCAAATGTTTTCTTTAAGCCAACTACAAAGGGGAAGCCACGGGGGGAGTCAAATATACACTTCACTCAAATCAATGATGACGCAAATTTCTGGGAGTGCATGTACTAAAATTACTAAAAATAATTAAAAAGCTTTCAAAGCAGTAAGGAGAGTGCAAATTGTCCATGCCGTAACTACGCAATTGATCGACAAAAGGACCCTTAACAATTCCAATTAGATTAGTGTCAGTATTAAAGTAGTGTCAACTCAAGGCATGGCCAATCAGAACCAATTTCTGCAGCAGTAAGTGAAAATCCGGATTTAACTGCATCCGCGCTATGGAGAATTCCCTTTTTAGAAATCCGTTTTAACTCAATTCGTAGGATTTTAGGGTAACACCTTGGAAATTCCATGTGGCTGCCTTCTTTTGAATAGATTTGAAGAGGATTGGAAAGGATGGACGAGACGAGACGAAAGTTCTCAAAACTGTTAGCGTCAAAGAAAGGCAGGAAGGATATAGACTTGAAGATGTTGAATGGAAACATGGTTTGGCATGAAGTGGACTTCAGGACTACACTCATAATCTTTCAATTTGCTCCACACGGACCTTCAACCAGGGAGTTCGAATGTAAATAGTACACTTAAAGCGTCATTTACATGATTTCATCAAAAAAGATTTATTTCAAAACTCCAGTCAAGTGTAAGGCTGGAAAGGGAGTTCGGCGGGTGTAGTCAAGTGCCTCTAAATTCAAATCGGGCCGAGGCCCGTCCTTCCCTATGATGAGTCAGGAAGGGTAACGAGCACTCAAAGGGTTTTCGTGAATGTAAATCGAGGATATTATCCATTTGTGGGCTTTGGCGGCCTTAATTCTAGTCCGAGCGGAATGTGTGCATAAAATGTGAATGGCTTCACGGGGGAATGAGTCAGGATTAACAAAAACTCAACACTTTATTAATTTGTAAATCCTCCACGTACACAACGAAGCATCGAGTCATTTGTCGAATCACACTCTTCGGATTAATTCGCTATAATTGCAAATTGCCTTTCCTTTTATAATTGGTTTTCATTGCAAGGCTCAAGGCGTGTTCTTTACCTTCATATTCAACTCGGAGAACTTTCACTGAAGCGGAATAAAGAAAGCTAACTGTACAGGCTTGGCTTAGATGTGCTCGTCAATTCTATAACAGTTGTTCTTTGATGATTTGGACAAGAAATATCAATGGATTCGAATCAAGTCTAACAAAAATTGTCATCCGTTTTAAATGAAAATAGAAATAAAATTAACCGGAATTAAAAATCACTCATTAGTTCTCTAAACTGCTCACACCAAAAATTCGATAATGTGCCATATTAATCCTACCAACTCGTACCTACAATATTAACATACCGTAAATGCCCGAGTAGAGCCCCGGGGCTCTATTTAAAAATACCTCCCCGAGACCCGGGCTGTATTTGAACCCAGGGCTGTAAATGGGCCCGGGTTATATTGAAATAACTTCCTCCAATCAAAACTTGTTTATCCGAAT